>JAXIVD010002907.1:0-40000 GCA_036785275.1 Cancer borealis
GCAACATCAGAGGACTGTATCCAAGGTGCAACCAAAACAAGGTCCCACTGCTACAGGAAATAGCTGAACAAGATAAACTGTCATTCATTGCCCTAACTGAAACACACCTGCATGATGAAATAATAGATGCAGAAATAAACATCAACAATTTCAATATCTACCGTAGAGACAGAAAAGACAGAAGTCACGGAGGGATAGCTGTCTACATCCAGCAAGAACTGACAGCAAAAACGGAGATATTAACAAGTTTCTCAAACGGGACTATAGAGTTGTTGGCACTGTACATGGAGTCGCTCAATGCTGTAATATGTTGCCTGTACAGACCCCCAAACACAACCCAGGAAAATTTTTGAGAAATCAAAACCCAATTAGAAAATATATTTGAAAATCTTCCAAGCCAGGAAACTGTAGTCCTGTTACTTGGAGATTTTAATCTACCACATGTAAATTGGGATAAAATGAAAGTGAATGGGGGCACAGTGGACGAGAAACAACAAGCAATATACCTTTTTAGTGTTGCTGAAACATATTTCCTCAAACAATTTATAAAAGAGCCTACAAGGGGAGAAAACACTTTAGATTTGCTGTTTAGCAATGATCATGATATTATCCATTCCTATAAATTAATGGAAACTAAAATGTCAGATCATAAAATATGCGAGATCACCACAAAACTAAAAGTGAAGTCAGAGGCACCTCAGCACATCCCAAAATCACTCCCAGGCTTTGCAGAACTAAACTTATATAGTGATGAAGCAGACTGGACGGCAATAAAGCAACTTCTGAGTGGCATACACTGGAAGGAAATATTTAAAGGGAAAAATTGTGAAGAGATGCTCGCCATATTCACAGAGAAATGCCAAGTCATATGTGAAGCAAACATTCCCAAGAAGACAGAGCTCGCAAAAAGGAAGAAAATCCCACGTGACAGACGCATCCTGATGAAAAGGAGGAGTGTGCACAAAGCAGCACTGCACAAAAACATATCCAAGCACAAAGAGGCCAAGTACAGACCACCTTAAAGAAAATAGAAGATAAACTCCTTGAGTCACATGAAGAGGAAAGAATGAGGGATGAACGCAGGGCAGTAGAAAACATAAAACGGAATTCAAAGTTTTTCTTTTCCTACGCCAAAAAGAAATGTGCAACAAAAACACAGGTGGGGCCACTGATGGATGAGGAAGGAAAACTGGAGGGAGATCCACACAAAATGGTGCAGCTGCTTAGGAAATAGTACGACAGTGTTTTCAGTGCACCGATGACACACACTGTCATCCAAGATCCAAACACCTTCTTTCAAGCTGATAGTGCACCGGTAGACACCCAGTTGTTTGCAGACATCGAACTGGACATTGAAGACATCTCCATAGCCATCAACAAACTGAAAATAAACTCGGCAGCAGGGCCTGATGGCTTTCCAGCAAAACTTCTAAAAGTCTGTAAAGACGAGCTATCCCTCCCTTTGATGTTGATGGGAAATACATCCCTGGCCAATGGACAACTACCAGCAGAGTGGAAACTTGCGACAGTAACACCGCTGCACAGGGGTGGGAGCAAAG
This sequence comes from Cancer borealis, assembly GCA_036785275.1. Lineage (NCBI taxonomy): Eukaryota > Metazoa > Arthropoda > Malacostraca > Decapoda > Cancridae > Cancer > Cancer borealis. The sequence goes on from JAXIVD010002907.1 coordinate 1,560, forward strand.
GTCTGGCCAAAAACTACAGACCAGTAGTGCTGACATCCCAACTGGTCAAAATCATTGAGAGAGGAGTTAGAGAAAGGCTCATAAAACACCTAGAAGTTGATAGTTTCAATGAGGGGCAGCATGGCTTCCGAAGAGGTCGCTCCTGCCTGTCACAGCTGCTGATGCACCAAGAATCCATCATAGAAAAGCTCAGCAAGGGTGGAAATGTGGACGTGGTCTACCTAGATTATGCAAAGGCCTTTGATAAGGTTGACCACAACATTCTTCTCCATAAGCTGTGGAATCTAGATGTCATCGGAAACGTCAGCAAATGGTTGCGCAGCTTCCTGATGGGGAGAAAGAAGATGGTTTCTGTCGCAGGCCATCTCTCAGAACCCAGCGAAGTGAAGAGTGGAGTGCCGCAGGGTTCAGTGTTGGGTCCATTATTGTACATTACAATGGTGGCAGACATTGACAAGGGACTGCGGCACTCCACTGCAACCTCCTTCGCTGATGACACCAGGATCCATCGCCAGGTTGACACAGAGGAAGATGTGGCACTACTTCAAGAGGACTTACTCAGTACTGGACTGGTCAAGGCAAAACAATTTGAAGCTAAACGAGGAGAAATTTGAGTTGATCAGGTATGGGACACAGCAGCATATCAAGCTCAACACCAACTACAAGGCAAACCAGCAAAGCATTCTGCCAACCAGTTCAGTGCGAGACTTGGGAGTCCTCATGAGTGACGATGCCACTTTCACAAACCACATCACCAACATCGTGCATACAGGAAGGAAGCTGGCCAGATGGATCCTGAGAACCTTTAAGACAAGACAGTACCTGTATGCTGTCCCTTTGGAAGTCCCTGGTGCTGCCCCGAGTGGAATATTGCTGCCAGCTCTGGTCTCCTCACAAGTAGGAGACACCATGAAAATAGAGGCCCTGCAGAGATCTTTCACAAACAAGATTCAAAACGTCCACCAACTCAACTACTGGGAGCGACTCAAGGAACTTAGACTCTACTCCTTGCAAAGAAGAGAGCGCTACCTAGTGATTTGTGTGGAAGATCCTGGAGGGCCTTGTACCGAATGTGGGCATAGAAATGAACTCACACCCAAGAGGACGATTATGCTATGTGAAGAGGGCAGAAGCAACGTCTCAGAAAATAAAGACTTGCATGCATAACTGCTTCTCACACAATGGGGCTCGTCTCTTCAATGCTGTGCCGGACACCATCAGGAACCTGACAGGGGTCACACCTGACCTCTTCAAGCACAGGCTGGACAGATGGTTGTCCACAATACCAGACGAGCCCCCAATACCAGGATACCCCAGTTCAACCGGCAACTCACTCCTTACATGGAGGATTGACAGCAAGGCTGAACTGCCTGGCCACAGTGGAGGCCCACCTCAGTTGCATCCATGATAGGATGAAATTATACCAAAGTAACAAAAGTAAGTAAGGTTAGCCATGCAGATGGGGCCAAGGACAAGAATTTCTTCTACGAAAGGACTTGTTGGTTTTCCCTTGCATTTCATATGTTATGCATCACCCCTAACCTCCTCTAAGGGTCGTCAAGGTTACGTCCTTACTCATACATTCACCACTGCACTCCACTTAATTCTATCACACACCAATATATATCCTTGCTCCACTCTCCCCTTCTCAATCTCCCACTAGATCCCATTATTCTCTTCACTACCCAGTCATTCTCCCTTCTTATTCTCTCCATACGGCCAGACCACCTCAAACACACTGCTCTGCTTCACCACGTCCTTCTTCGCACCTCATTTATCACTCGGTCCATATGCATTACTTCATATATTAATTAGGTATCTCATCTCCATTACATTCAATCTCTTCCTTTCTGGTACTCACGGACTCTCGATGACTCGGGAAATATATATAATAATACGATCTTACCAAACTTAAAAATGTGATCTTATCTTTCCTAACCCAACCTAACCCTTGAAACTCAAGCCCATGTTCATAAGATTTACCGATTTTTCTTCCTTTTGATAATATATAGTTCATTTAATCATTTCGAGGCGTCATTTGTTGTGCAAATTAATTAAAATCATGAGTTAGCAACCATAATTAAAAGTGCGCCTGTCCGAGTATTGCTGCTGTTGTTGTTGATTGGTTCATATTCCAATTAGTTTATTCTATCAAATTTAACCTAACCTAACGTGCCTGAATTTATAAGGTTAATGTGACTTCCTCGAGGCTCGGTAATTTAACCTTCATAACAACACAAAGTAATGACACCACCACTATATTCAACTCATGCACACAATATATAACAACCATATCATGTCATATAACCTATTCAACTACTGGTGAAGTATAACGTAAAGGATATACAACATAATACACTAAATGTTTGAAACCCACATCACCTGGACTGGGTTTGTTTACATCACCCTCATCAATGTTGGTCTATATATCTTGTTATCTACACAGGCATTCACTTTGATAACCTTACACATACACTGCAAGACAATAAGCAATTCTTACACCAAATATAAACCATTAATGTTAATAGATGACTTCGATAAAGGCCGGTAAATAATCCACAAGGCAGGACACTCACTTTGCAGTATGGTGGAGGGAGGGAAGGAAGGAAGGACTGAGTTGTTGGTTCTTTATTAAATAACTTTGATAATTCTGCACATTCATCACTTTTGAATATAGAAAAAAAAATTTTGATTATTTATATCAACAAATTTATTAAAAGAAACTGCTATATATGAGATGAGAGTTATGTTAATGAAAATATTTTATACCCTTACTCTCTGTTTTTAGAACAAAATTGATCGAACACTTTCAAGTTTTATATATAAATATGAATATCTTAAACATATGATGTATCATGGTCACTCATGAACTTGATAATTATGAGAGAGAGAGAGAGAGAGAGAGAGAGAGAGAGAGAGAGAGAGAGAGAGAGAGAGAGAGAGAGAGAGAAAAATTGTATGAAGTTGTAATGTGGGGGGAAAATGAGAGAGAGAGAGAGAGAGAGAGAGAGAGAGAGAGAGAGAGAGAGAGAGAGAGAGAGAGAGAGAGAGAGAGAGAGAGAGAGAGAGAGAGAGAGAGAGAGAGAGAGAGAGAGAGAGAGAGAGAGAGAGAGAGAGAGAGAGAGAGAGAGAGAGAGAGAGAGAGAGAGAGAGAGAGAGAAAAAAAAAAATTGTATGAAATTGTAATGTGGGGGGAAAATGTGAGAGAGAGAGAGGGAGAGAGAGAGAGAGAGAGAGAGAGAGAGAGAGAGAGAGAGAGAGAGAGAGAGAGAGAGAGAGAGATTGTAGTAATGATTTTTTTTAAATTATTATTATGAATAGGCCTAGTTAGCTATATCTTATCATGTGAAAAAAAATATGCTAGCTAATTTGGTTGCATGTATGTAATTAGTATGTGATGCCTCAGATTTGTGATGGGGGGCATCAATAACCTGAAAAAAGAGATGATACAAAGAAACACATGTCACTACGATAAGAATTATAATAATAAAACCCACCTTTCCTTCCTAGCCTACAATCCTTCATTGCTGCTGCTGCTACTGCTTCTATAATTATTATGCTCTGCTCTTCTTTCTTTTTGTGTTAACAACTGCCTTCTAGAACCAACCTTTTTCTTAGCTTTAGTTAGGCCCCATTTAGATTATGCAGTTCAGTTTTGGTCTCCTTACTACAGGATGGATATAAATAGGTTAGAAGTCATACAGAGAAGAATGACGAAGATGAATACATGGGATCAGGAACTTGGATTATAAAGATAGATTAAAGTGCCTTCAGCTACACTCACTAGATAGACGCAGGTTGAGAGGAGACCTAATTGAGGTGTATAAATGGGTCAAGGGATTCAATAAGGGGGACATAAGTAAGGTGCTCATAGTTAGTGGTCCAGGTAGAATGCGAACGAACGGTTACAAGCTAGAAAAATTCAGGTGGAATTCAGAGTGGAATAGGCTCAGCAGTCCTGTGGTGAGAGCAAAATCTACAGAGTTTTAAGAATAGGTTGGATAAATTCATGGACAGCGACGATAGATGGTAGTGGGTGTTTTTAGGTTCACAGGAGCTACCTCGAGTAGGCCAACTGGCCTTTTGTAGTCTCCTTATATTCTTGTTTTTCCTGTGTTTCTGTTGAACAAGCTTTGCTATTGATTTACTGCCATTCTGTTCAACTTTTTAATGTAATAGTTGAGCAACATTTTCACATGATCTTTAGTTTCTCCTTACTGATAAACTCTGTTGTAATAATATGTCCTTCTTTATTGCCATTGCTCCTAAGTGGATTATTAAATTCTTTTATCAAATTGTACAGCTTGAGCATACTCATCATCTTTATGGAACAGCATACAAGTGTAGAGACACACCTATGTTCCAATCACAAAGGCACAGCAGTACAGTACATATTCTAAATTATAGAAGTGTACCACATTATCATTCCATGTCAGTAGTTTGACCTAGAGTCTTTGGATATACAAAACACTGCCTAATGAGTTGTTTTCTTGATACACACAACAGTGCCATAGAGGCATTATTCATGGTTATAGTTCACGTGTTTTCTTATACAAGCAATATATTCTTTAATCCTATCATTCTTTGTTTTCCAAAATAGAAATTATGAGCTTGACACAAGTTTCCCTTAGACAAAGGATGTAAGAATGGGACATGATTTATAGCCTGCCAGAGTGAGATATTTTCGCAGGATAGTGCGCCAGCTCATACACCCAAATTGGTCAGTGAATGGTTGGGTGGACTACATCAAGGACTGGCTGGCCAGGCAAAAGTGGATTTAAATTCCATTGAAGATATATGGACCTTAATGAAACACTACTGACTACAGGATCACGACACCTCCACAGTAACCAAACTTGTTGCCCAGCGCAAGGACATCTGGGCCAGCTTAGACTCCTCCCTCCACAACCTAGCTGTATCCATACCCAAACGTCCCCAGAGCTGTATAAAGGGCAACCCGATGAGGAACTACAGGTAAGGCAAGTACCTCATGAATATTTCTTCTAAATTTTTTCTGTAGGTTTACGGCACTTTGCAAAATTAATTGTTTGTACCAATATCAATGGTGCTGACTGTATACGGCAGTGGTAAAGCTTGTTACCATTATATATGAGACTACTGCACTCGACCAAATTTGTGTGACTGACCAGATGAGCTGCTGTATGTTTGGATTGCTAAGTGAGAAGAGTGTATGTGTATGTGTACCTTATCTTGGCTACACAACTATAGAGGACAACACTCAACATGTTACTTTTTTTCTAATTTCTCAGGCAACAGTAATAAAGGAACTATACAAAACAACACAAAATTTCTCCTTGATTTATTATATGTAATTTCGTTTACAAAGCTAAATGTCAACAAATATATAACCATCTATCTACAAAAGTTACTTGCATAACATTAAGACAAAAAATATTCAGGTACAAATTTGATTATATATATCTGACAATAGTAGTGCCCCGCTCACTGCTCCTTAAGCCCTTGTAGAAAAATGCATAAAACTGAATAAAACTTATGTATGCAATTAATCCTGGATATGAGTTAAGCTAAATACACTATACAACTAAACAAAGAATACACTATTAAATTTGAGCATAAGTTTTGCAATGCACAAGAAAATAATCAGTTATGGGATTCCTCAACATCCTAAATTACACATTGATATATATATATATATATATATATATATATATATATATATATATATATATATATATATATATATATATATATATATATATATATATATATCCACATCAAGAGCTGTCATGCCAGTTACACACTGACTCGTAGGAGTGTGAGCACTTTCACTGTACAATGTATATTATAACTGATGGTAGGATAGGCAGCACTTACAGGAAGAATATGATAAAACTAAACATTTCTATGTATTTACAAGCACCAAGTTATGTCATATACAGCAACATGGCACTTGCACCAACAGGCCTTATTGGTGTACAGTGTACAGATTGGCACAGTAAATTTTGTTACAGGTTTCCTTCCTTAACATGGTTGACCAGAGATGACCATCACTTAAATGTTTCAAGTACACACACGAGCACACACACACACACGCACACACACACGCGCACGCACACACACACACACATGCACACACACGCGCACACACATAAATGGGAATAGTACATCATCACCAGTATGGCTAAGCACGGTTAACTCGTATCATCATGCCACTCAATTGTCTTAAGCCATAATTTAAATAAGATTTTTGTTCAGCAAACTATAAATTTAAGGCTAAAAAATACATCATTAGACTATTATCAGCTGTCCCATAAGTTTCACAATAAAATTTCATCAGGAAATAAATATCTTTTATGTAAATAAAATTTAAAAAAAAGTTAGCATCTTGCACCAGCTTCATCTGCTTACAGGTGCCATATCAATACCATTATGGAGTGTGAAAATGTCATACTAACTGTAAACATAAAGGTGTTGGGGAAGTTTAACTTTAATGTAGTATATGCTGCTAGAGTAAATCTCATTTTTCAAAGACTTGTTAATTAAAACTATGTTCCATGAAGCAAAAGTTCTCAAAAATGTAAAATACAACTGCTAATCAAGCAGACTCATGAACAGTGAGCTCTGGACAACTAAAGACAAAGGACAAGCATACATACTAGTAAAAATATATTAAGTAACTTCTATTGAGCAAAGCAGAGGACAGATAGTCCTCTGTAGCACAGTTTTACAATAATAACTGCCTGAATAGATGGCTTCAATAAACATTACGAAAATTTCCAGCTATCACTTACTTTTTAGAAATTTTCCCGGTAGAAGTAAATATGATATGAGGCTTTAACATGTTAATGGTAGCTTGTTAAGTGAAACGCTGCACACAATTATTTACTACTATTTCTCAGTAGCTTACTTTTAGTTAAATATTTACTAGTTTAACTGGAAGAATATTCATTAGTTCATGCCATTTGAAATACAAAATTTCAGTTATAAATTGAAATTGGATTTTTTTTTACTTGCAATATTAAACCAGTGCACAATTCCATACTAATAAAAATTAAAGATTCCTTTCAGAGACTGCCTACAACAAGCTTCATACAATCCACCTAATAACACTGTACTCATCAAAATGTTAAGCCATAAGGTACACCAAAAAAGGTTGTATGCATCACACTGATTATACATGCAGAAACCTTACAATTTCATTTAAAACACATGACATAACTTCATAGTTTTACCTCCAATCTAACAAATTTACAAGTACCAAAATTTGCTTGACAAGCCATTTTGTAATGGCTTTTTTACAGCCATTAGTCACAATTACATAAAATCCACTTATAGCATTTTAATTTACAATGCAACGTGATTAATACTCTCCTCTGAGTCTTTACACCTAAACAGAATGCATCAGTCAGTGGAATGGAAGAGCTTCGCTTTCCTCCAATGGACAACATAAATTGCCTTCACTTCTCTCGAGATTAAAATTCAACTTTATTGAGTGGTGTTTAGAATTTAGCTTTCCTTGTTATAAGGGATAACAAAATTTGGCCTGTTACCAAGACATCAAAAACTTTGCTTCATTTGTCTCATATAGACAACAAAACGAGCTGCTTTCAAATGATAACATTTGGCATGTGTTGCCTAGGAATGATTACCTCTCAGGGATAGAAGCATTTGACTCCAATTGCTTCTGTGAGAGACAAGACTTTGACACAAGAATCTGACTTGTGTTGCTTCTAAGGGACAGAAGAGTTTGACTTGTGTTGCCTTTATAGGACACGAAATTTGACTTGTATTACCTCCGAGGGACACAATTAGATTTGTATTGCGCCTAAAAGATTGTAGAATCTGATTGGGTTTCTTCCGAGAAACAACAAAACTCAATAAATTTTCCCCAAAGGAATAGAACCAGACAAGCTTGTTGAGCAAAAGATGTTTCAAGGAAGACAAACAAAATGCAGCAAGCTTTTTTCCTTCCAGTAAGGATAGAAAGATGAGAATCCTAGAGAAAACTGAGTGTTCCATGTCAAGAACATTCCAGTGGCCACAGTGATCTAGATTCGAATATATATATATATATATATATATATATATATATATATATATATATATATATATATATATATATATATATATATATATATATATATAATTTAGGTAGGCAGGTAGGTAGGCTTTGCATTTACTCATAATTAAGCCTTTGTACAGCAATGACAAAGTAAACTGCACATCAATGTTTTCATCTGGTAGATTTTAGAAAGTATTTTGAAAATATGCTTAGTCAGATATCTGTACCAGCACGGTTTCAATTTTTTTTTTCCTTAGCCTGGTTTTTCATATTTTAACCCAAAATTCCTTGACTAATGTCTAAATCTAATATGTACATACAAGGCTGTCCAGGACTTGACAATTGCCCACTTCAACTTTTAAATCTTAACTACATATACATTGTATATTTACACTATACACATATAATCTCAACAGCACACGAGTTTATTGAACATTAAGAGGAATTGCATAAAAAAATGTATAAATACAATCAAAGTGCAGTTGAATTATTGTGCCATAACACTGAAGAAATTCAACAAAGCTGGCCAACAAAGGTTGTAAAAATGACTCAGCTTTTTAAGTACAATGAAACAAACATTTCATAAACAAACATGCACTATGTACATTTTTGGAAATCACCATCACAACCTATGATACACATATTCAAGAATATTATACATGGTAACAAAAGTTACTGATCAATATCTGACAAGACATATCTATCATTAATGCCTCTTATGACATATGACACTACAGTAAGCCCAGCACTTGGCAAACCTTTAAATATTGATCAGCAACCATTATTCTTGTATTACTCTATCACTAAATCACCCTGCAGTTTTCGAAGCCATCACACCTTAAATATTTAACACTCACAGCCACATGTCTAAATGTGTGCGACTAGAACACAGCAGCGCACAGACTGTGTCAATATATGTGTACATAGCAGCCACAATTTTCTGCAGTAGTACTGCTTCAAACCTATATTGAAAAGATACGGCTTAGGAATTACAAACAAGTTCAGTGGCCTCTCCCAACATATGAATATAGTAAAAACAAATAATAATAATGATAATAATAATAATGATAATAATAGTAATGATAATAATAATAATGATAATAATATTAATAATAATATTATTAAATAAATAAATTTCGGAGTGGTGTCAAATTTTAACATTTCCTTAGAATTTTTTCAAAATGTAAAATTAAGTCTAAAGTATACATTTAACGATACAAAGTAATTGATTTCTAACTAGTATGTAGGAGAACATTCTTAACGTAAAGGCACATGACCTAACATGATATTTCATTTCATGAAGCTCCTTTAATGGTTTTAAATTACTAATAAGATCCATCTTATCTTAAATTTGCTGTGCTACTCTGAAGCATACAATTGAACCAAGAAGTGTGAATTGCCACTACAATGTTGCTCACTGCAATATACAACATGTATTGATTCACTTTAGATATTTCAACATTGAGTTCAGTTGACAATTTAAAAATCTGCGAGTGAAATTAATATGGAAGGAATAGCTATTTATTTATCTTTGTTCTGCTGACAACTTCAAACCATGTAAGTAAAATAAATGTGGAAGATATAATAACACTGGATCCCCATTATATGCGAGAAATATGCCCTATATTGTCAATTCATGGAGTAAAAATGCAATGCTCTATATTGTCAATTCATGGAGTAAAAATGCAATGTGAATAATTACTTAAATGGAGAAAATAAGGATGCATTTTGATGTCATCTATAACTTGCTTGCATTTTCATACCAATTAAACACAGTAATATTATAAATATCACTGTATAAACAATAAGAAATGCTACAATAAACAAAAAAAATATTGAAGAAGCAAAGAAGCAGTTGATGAGCCAAGAAGACAACCCTAAGGTTGGTCATTAATTAATTACTCAGGACCTCTCGACAATACAGAATGTCAGTGATGCCAACAAGGACAATGAATGCACTTCAAATTTGGCAGATGCTGGACAATAGTACACAAAATATACTACTACATCATAAAGAAACTGTGTAGCAGTCTGGCCATTTGACGGATGACATATGGTGTATGAATACAATAGTGCATCACCTAATGACTGTGTTGCAATCAATCAAACAGGGAGTAGAAAACCAGATGTCATGGATCACCTCTCTTGGTGGTGGCACAGACAACACTGTTCAAAAGGTGTACAGCAGTGTTCTCCATGCTTGCTGTTTCATTGTGGGAATTATCTCAGCCAGTTTTCTGCAGGTGTTATATGTTACACGTGTGGCCCTGGTAGTGCTGGTGCCACTCAATGCTATCTCAGAGATCAAGCATGATATAAGTCTGCAGTTCTCCACAATTCCAATGTTCAATGCCACCTCCTTGACCACCTAAACACTGATCAGTAAAGGACATCTCACCACAATACATCACTTGACCGCAGAGAGATAGTCTCAAGTGGTCCTTTGAATGCACGAATAATGACACGGCCTTGACGACCTGTTGTTCATGTGCATCTGGTGTGACCCTTGGATCATATTAGGTGTGGGGAAAGAGAGGCCATGAGTTAACAACTATGAAGTGACAAGGATAAACCCTGGGACTCTGTTACGAATGAGACCCTCACCCTCGGTCCCATTTGCGTGACTGACCTGGCATGCCGTATTGGGCAGAGTGCCCTTCTCTTCTCCTCTGAGGACCTAGGGGTTACATGAGAGGAGTGTATGTGTGTGTCTCCTCTTCCCAGACATTCACACTGTGAGTCTGCCTCATCAACCACACCAGAATGCCATGGAAGCTTTTCAACAAGAAAACCATAATAGCCATGGCAGCAGCAAAAATTTTAATTCCCTAGCAGACTTCACTACACAATCATGCATAACTGAGTTTTGGATGCATTTATGGAATTGGTACAAATGGGTTCAATGCAAATCTGTGAAAATTCACCGTTTGAAGTTGCAAATAATGGGAATCCAGAGTATTGTTGTATTAAATTTCTAACTTTTGAAAGAAAAGGTAAACTATATATCATTTCAGTGGTGAGATATAATGCATTTATTCACTATTAAATAAATATCAAGCGGAATGCTTGATGTTGAGGGGACAGTGACAGGTCCCATCACCACTAGCACCATCAACACCTCAACACTGAGCCAACAGAGAGCAGTGGAAGACAAAGTATTACAACTCACCTATTCTTCACTATCTTATACATCATCAAATTTAGAGTAGGATTGGTGATATGTAGTGTAAAACAAAATTTCTATTGGTTAAAAACATTTGGAAAATGCATTTCTTGATCCTGGCAATTGATATATTCATGAGGTGTCTGTGCAATACTTTGTATTATACTCTGTAAGTAACCAGAGTTTGAGTAGCATGGACATCAGCAGCATGTTGCCTACTTTGGTAAAATGGCTCACTACAACCTTGGGAGACCTGTTGAGCAACACTCACCTACACCTTGCATCTAGGAACCCTGAACGTGGGACGCTGACCCCAGCACCATTATGGAAGGACTTACTGTGAAGACCTGTTATCATTGTCTTCATAGTCATCATCCTCATAGAATTCATTGGCAGCCGCACCGAAGTGTCTGAAAAAAAATATTAAATTCGAGTATACATTGAAGCATAATAGTCCATAATAGTGTGAGGCGGTATGCCTCCCACACTAGCCACTAGGCCACTGCCTCCCTAGAGATATTTTTATGTAATGCCTGCTGCTTAAAGTTGCTCCCATGGGATGGCCATAGCTGAGGAATCTCCATTTATTTCTGTCCTTACATCATTTTCTTGCATGCTGAATCCTTTCATTCTGTTTTCTCCCCTTTCTCTCACGTACTCTAGCACTGTCTTTTCATTTCACTCTTACATGTACTTATATCTATCATATGCATATACAGACTTTGTATCTCACTTTTTGGCATACTTTCTTTGTGGCCAAACAATACATAATTGTTTTTCTATTGAGAATGACCCAATAATAATAATAATAATAATAATAATAATAATAATAATAATAATAATAATTTAAAAAAAAAAAAAAAAAAAAAAAAAAAAAAAAAAATATATATATATATATATATATATATATATATATATATATATATATATATATATATATATATATATATATATATATATATATATATATATATATATATATATATATATATATATATATATATATATATATATACAGTGGAACCTTGACTTACGAGTGCCCCAACATACGAGTTTTTTGAGACAGTCGATTTTTTGCTTTGAATTGCGAGCCAAAATTTGAGGTACGAGTCAGCGTCAGGGCTGCGTTCTTCTGTTGCAGCTGCTTTCTTTTTAACGCTAGCAGCAGTACAATTTCTGCAATATTTACGTCTGAATCCGTGTCACTGGCGCCGTTCATTTTGGAGCACTGAAGCAGGATGAGGATGACTGTCTTCAACGTAGGGAATTCTGCCTTTGTTTTGATACAGTTGGTACAGTTCGGTTATATTTACCGGTTCGGGCGTTGCCAAATGATGTCTTGGCGCCGACTCGGCACTTCATCGTGTTACCACAGCGTCGACGAAATATTCCAGCGAGACGAGGTCGACAAAATTTGTCGACAAAAAATTGTCCGTGTGACCCGGCCTTTAGTGAACACAGTCATACGCCCGCCCAGCTTTCCCGTGCAAAATTCGTTCTCTGTTTGTGTTTACCTCGCCGCGTAAGGATCTCTGTTGTGCTCGCGTTCTGTGCCTTTGTGCATTTATTTTACCAAATTTCTTGTTTGTAACCATGGGTTCTAAGAAAGTGAGAGGAAAGGACAGTAGTGCAAAGAAGAAAAGGATGATGTGCATCGAAATAAAGCGTGAAATCATTGAAAAACATGAGCAAGGTGTGCGAGTAATGAACTTGGCGAGGCAATACGAGCGCAGTACTTCTACGATATGTACCATATTGAAGCAGGAGTCGATAAAGGCTATAACACCAGCCAAGGGCGTTAAAATAATTTCTAAGCTCCGGACCTCTGTCCATGAAAAGATGGAGAATCTGCTATTGATGTGGGTGAGGGAGGAGGAGCTTGCGGGAGATACCGTGACGGAGGGTATCACCTGCGAGAAGGCACGAGCCATTTATGCTTTATTTCTTTACATTCTCTTTTATTATGTTTTTATACAATATTTGTTATTTATAAATACATTTTTTCTTATTTAAAAACACGTAACAAAAAATTGGGTGATATTTTGGGGGCTGGAACGGATTAATGGCATTTCAATTAATTTCAATGGGGAAAATTGATTTGATATACGAGCAAATTGAGTTACGAGCTCGGTCACGGAACGAATTAAACTCGTAAGTCAAGATTCCACTGTACCTAGTTTATATCCCCATGAAAAGAGGGTAGCCAAGACGAGGCATTCAGGGTTGAGTGAGATTTAACTCTTCCCTCCCTTTTTGTATCCTGTCTTTTTTGTAGGAGAGAATTTACGGAGGGACGGCTTTACAGACCACTCACTCCGTCCCTTTTTGCTGCCTAGTACGATCCACAGGGAACGCAGTGGTAGTATTCTAGCAGCTCCAACCACAGAGCTAAGACTTCTGGGATACCCAGTGTATACCTATTGACACATGTTCACTACATACCTGGTAAGGACATAGACAACACCCTCATAGGTAGCCATCATGATGGCTGTGTTTGGAATCTGTCGCACCAGCTGTGTTGCAAGTCCTCTGTAGAGGCCGTGCCAACCTTCTTCACGCAGGACTAGTCCAAGCGTCTGCCAAAATCCACGGTACCTGCGGCCCTCTTCTCTCATTCTTGTTCTTGCTACTTCTGAAATACAGAAAGGAAGATTGAGATGAGTAAACAAAATAAACAGATTTCAAGGTTGTGTTGTACATGCCAGGAGACACCATTTCCAAGCTCTTCACTTTTGGCCGTTTGCAGTGTATTTACATAACCACAGTTGAATGAAACAAGAAAAATATACATTAGGAAGTGATACTCTCTCTCTCTCTCTCTCTCTCTCTCTCTCTCTCTCTCTCTCTCTATATATATATATATATATATATATATATATATATATATATATATATATATATATATATACACACACACATATATATATGAAAAGTCCATTTGGTTTCCACCTGACCTGGGATAAACAATATCCTACCCTATATAATATATGAATATTGTTTAACTGGTCGATATCCTTATTTCCTTATAAGGTCACTGTATATTTACCATGTGGATAACAGAGAGAGGAAGCAAAGGTCTTGGAAGTTGCACCAGCAAGCATGAACTCCAAGAAGTCTCGTGCAGATCGATTGTTCGGGTTGCCTTGCCTGAAATGGTCATTGCAAACAATTATGTGGTACACATGCCTCAATATAATTAATCTACATTACATTCAAGATTAGTTGTGAAATCTGACCACAGCACCAACTACCTACCTACCTGTATGCCATAAGCTGGGCTTTGATGGCTTCATACACAACAAAGTGGATCACCGTTTCTGAGATGCCATAGTAAGAGGCTGTAATTCCTCGGTAAAACCCACCAATTCCCTGCAAAACAAGATTAATGCATGTAAGAAGTGTTGTTATAAACCATTTAGTGCAGTTAATGTGCTTTCATTTATAGTTTTGTGCCCAATCATACACTTGAGAGAGAGAGAGAGAGAGAGAGAGAGAGAGAGAGAGAGAGAGAGAGAGAGAGAGAGAGAGAGAGAGAGAGAGAGAGAGAGAGAGAGAGAGAGAGAGAGAGAGAGAATCATTATATTCGAGGCAAGCATGATTATAAAACTAAACATTCCATATATATTCCGTTTTTCTTTCATTAACTGTGCTTCATCACATTGATCAAATTTATACTAGTAAGAGGTAGGGACACTGTCAGAGGGACACGTCCTGCACACCCACCTGTTGACGGTAGGTCTTCCGTATACACTGGAGTGCTGAGGAACCTTGGCCATATAAACTATGGTCGAGCTGGAGCCGTGTTTTGATGAACCAAATTGGATTGGTTGCAGTGCAGGCAGTAAAACCTGTAAGTGAAATAATATTAACAAATAAAGAAATACATATTGCATGTCCTTCTCCCTTCGTTCCCTTACAATGTATGAGACAAGAAGCATCGGTAGTTGAAGGATGACATTTGGCAGCACATATCTTGTGAGTTCAAAGGACAGCTTGCCAGGGTGAGGACGAGTGGTAATGTTACTCAAGACTTGACACAATGTAAATTTAGCTGGTGTCGACGAATCCGTTCCCAGAAGGTTTAGTGTATGTTTGATGCATATGTTAAGCCCATCTTTTAGCAGGAAGATAAAATCCTGCATTTGTCTGAGGGTTTGACGTTGAGCTGTAATATTTTTGTTAGCCTCTACGTAGTCTATGGCATCTAAAATACTAACAGATAAAATATATAACACGTTTTACAAGTGCCTCCACGAATCCCCCTTTAATCTCATTATCTCATATCCCCAAGGTGTGCAGATAGGATGTTTCCCTACTGATATGAAAGGGTTCGAATGGATGTGCGCATTAGGCGTAGGACGGCTAGAGAAGACACGCAGCAGGCGGACTGCTACACGTGAATCAATAGCGGCAGACGACGACCCACCAACGCAGCGAGGCATCTGCTGCACTCTGTTCTCGTTGGACTTAACCACCACTTCTCTCTTTCTCTCTCTCCCTCGTTGTTGAAGTTGATTCCATCTCATTAGAAACAGTGCGTGTCTGTAGTGGTATATGCACATATCATTAATTACTGAACCCGTGCTGATAATAGTGTGGTTATATATTTGTTCAGAGTAACTAATTAACATACTTCGCCGATAAAATAGGTGGTGGCGGTGGCGTTTGTAATGTGTAAGGTGTCGAGGAAGGTATATTCGTATGGTAGAGCAGCCAAATAAGTCATCGCTATGGTAGGTTGGCAACACTAGAGCCATGCAATGACTACAACCACCACCACGGCGGATCATAAAGGAGAACGTTGACCCATGGATGGCCCCTGAGGCTGAGCAACTTTCATTATGGGCAACAATAAAATTTTCTCATCGTGGAGGAGTTACACTATCGTCACACCCAAAAGTAAATAAACTGCACAAAACAGTAGCATGAAATATCATTACTGAGATCAGACCAAATAAGGCATAGAGGCGATACTCTTCACGCAGTAATCATGTTGCTGTCATATCGAACTTTCTCTCACCTCTTGTTGAATCAGAAAAAATGAAACTACGTCATAACTTGACCCCCAAACCAGAATATACAGACGTAAGCCGGTGAAAACCAGATACACGGATGCCAGCATCATTATAACGAGGTCGAGGAGAGAAATGGAGGAGGGTGAAGGGGGAGAAGGAAGAAGTCATCAAGATGATGCCGTCTTTCACCAACACCACAGAGAGGAATAAATTTGCAAAGGATTATCGACACGAGAATACACCAATCATGAAAGGGTATGGCTGTTACCGTTGCTCAGCCATATGCCTCCAGGCAAGACAAAACCCTCCACAGACATGTTTTACAAAATGAGTGCTAGGGGGGAGGGGGGGAAGGGGGCGCACCATGTTATTTTATACTAAGCATGTCATAATGTTCAACTCCTTTTAATATCACAAGCACACCGACCACAAAGTAGATGCGCAGTAATGACTAAACATGTATAATAATTGTTTCAATTATCATAGTGATCATAATTTCACCCTAGTTATATTACAATTGCTACTTTAAATCTACATTTCTCTATATCCCTGAGTGTTTCACGTGCACGCCTTCACTAGAGGGTTCATTGGTTGCACTGGGGTCACGTGGATGGCCACGTGAGAGCGCTAGATGCCATTCATTGCCTTACCTCATCAAAGACTACCATCCACGCCACCTTCCTCTTATTCTTCACCCCCCCTTTCCCCCCATGACCTTTCAAGTCTCGCGGCCAGGCACCCCCGCCCCGACTACTTTCTCTTGTCGCCATGTAGCCCGGTGAGGTTGGATTGGATGGCCCTCACGTGGAGGGAAGTGTGTTGGCTGCTGGGCACCCTTGCGATATGTTACTCATTGCCCACCGCCGCTCACTATCACCACATGAATGTCCAGCTTTTTTTTATTTATCTTCCCTTAGAACAGTGTTGTCAAATATGCTGATGCTAAAACTAATATTAATATATTTGGATGCTGTGCCTGTAATGTTTTAAAACTTATTATCCACGAATCAAGCTGCAATTTGGTATCTTACGAGCCTAACACAACAGTTCATCCTTAAGCAGCCTTGGTATCGACAAACATGAACTCTGATAACACAGACAAGTGTGTGTGTGTGTGTGTGTGTGTGTGTGTGTGTGTGTGTGTGTGTGTGTGTGTGTGTGTGTGTGTGTGTGAAATTTTCAACTATAATGCAGCAGCTTCAAGAGGTACTGGTCACCTGTAATGGAGCCACCCACAAGCGAACAATTCTGAAACACTGTCTATTCTAGTCAACGACTTTCCTGATTTCGCATCTACAATACTATGTTGCGTCAACTAAAATAAGGAACCCAGAAATATTCAACAGCTGACTAACGTATAATTTATATTATAAAATTACTCCATTTTTGTTTAATTAAAAGTTTTATCGTTATGTACTATCAGTCATTATTCTTACGCATGGCCAAACGGCATAAAATATTGCTGACGCTCCGACAACAAATATTAATAGTGTAAACACTAACAATATGCTTTCACTATTCTCCGAGGGAAGGTCGCGCGAGGTCTCCGTCAACGCTGTAGCAAGGTTTGCAGGAAAGACAAGAATATACAGCGCAGATGTCCTTGCTAGTTGCCAGGCATGAGCTGGAGTTGTGTACCGCTCACTACTCTCTTTCTCCCCATTACCAACTCCAAACACAAACACGAGGCCGCACTGACTAGCGCTCGGCTGGAAGCAAGACGTTATTCTGAAAGTGAACTTGATAAACCAATGAAGTACACGTTCTGAAATGGCATGATTTTTACATCCCTCACAGGTGTCAAGATATGATTATACCTGCGGCACAACCATTAATATAGTGGTGGTAGGTACGTCAGTTTTGATACAAGTAATAAGTAGAGGTAGTTATGCATGTATAACTTCCAAAAGGGTGTCTGTTCTAGTTAAACACAGGAATGCGTATGAGGTGGTTGTTACCTATTGCTCAATTGTTGGATTTTTTTTCTTCTAAGCAATGGGTAAGGATGCAAGTCACTGCACTTTACGATCTCCTCTCAGATACATGTGTGAAATTTGTGCGTGAGCAAGAGAAGACTCATTCACAAGGAGCCTACGAAGAGACTATGAGGAATATAATCACCATAGGCTTTTGTAGATTCATCAACTACTAAATCTACCATCACCACTCCTCTTATTTCCATTACTACAACTACAACTATGGCTATCATCACCAGACTACCATACTTCATACTCTCTGTAACAAATCCTGGGCCGGCCACCAGACCGCCCATGTCTAGCCTCACCACAAGTGTATGTGGAACACTATGTAAGGTGAGCTTCCCTTGTCTCTACTGTTTACAGCTTCCACACACATCGGGAGTAGGAAAGACAGGTGAGGAGACTGAACGCACCAGCAGCCTCCACCTCCCTTTTAGAGTACAAAGGCCACTTCTACTTAAGTTTTTGGGGAGCCTGTACCAAGTCTGATGTCCCGTGCTACGTTAACTCCGATATTAATCTTTGCTACACACAACACATCGCAAGCCTATCCCTAAGTGATGTAAAAATGCACTACTTCCCATTACTCTTCCTATTGCCCTATTCTTTGCTCACTGAAAAACTATTAAATGAAAACCGATGCAATGTGTAGATGAGAGAATGTAAGAGACGTCATATATTTATTAATACAATTATAAGTCACACAAAATGGGGGGTAAACATTATAGCTTTCTCCTAGACGTCACCTTAACCTTTGTCGCACCGTCAGAATTTAAGTTGTAACACGACCTTGAGGGCCGCCCCCAAGAGGGTATGAACGGAGCTCCCAGTGCGGGGACGAAAGTGTTGCTGGCCAGTGCATCAATAGCACCACCATATCACGTGACTGGCTGGTGGTTAGCCTGTTCTCACATGCGAACGTTATCAGTGTTTTCTTCTTCTTATACTGCTACTACTATTACTACTATCATTATTTCCAAATATCTCATGAACAGCAATAACTCTCCTAACTGCGTACACATATTTTAAAGGCTAAGTACCAATAACAATAACAACTTGCAATCCTAGAACTGCTGCCTTTCTACATATCATCCCCACCTTGACCACACTACATCCTTAGCGAGTCGGCGGATCATCAACGCACACAAGGCAAACCGGATGTAAGGTATTATTTTTAGAAGGGTTACAATTACAAGCAAGGCAACGCTGTTAAAGTACTTGTTATATCCAGCCCTGACTAAACCTCACTTGATACAGCGTAGTTTGTTTCCGTAGCTATAAGACTTTAGATTCCAGAAAACAGACATTTGAAAGACGGTGGGTGAGCTAGTGGAAATATGACTGACGTATTAAAACCGCTACTTCACTAGGCTAATGGCACCAGCACTCACAGGTTGGGGGTTTTTATTACGTTTTTTATTGCCCTTGGGCGTTTCTCCAATAGTATTAAAAAAAAAAACTTTACTAGTGGGATAAACAAAATACTGAACATATTAACACTAGTGACTACCAGAAAGTACAAATGCAAACAGGATGAAGCGGGTTTCGCCCAGACCTGGATAAACACTGGATTGGGAGTCAGTCAGGTTGTAGTGAACACAGAAACAAGGTCACTGCACACTTCTACACATATGGTCGAAGAAGAGTAGGTATGGGAGGCCGCCAAGTACAAACCAAGACCTTTTTTGCGAACACTTCTATTCTTACTCCCGGTAAATGTCACCCATCAGCATCATCACCACCGCCTCCACGTGACCACAGAGTACCCAGCACCCGCCCAGGGCTATATCAAGAGGTGGGAAGAAGCAGCACGGAGGTAGGGCAGAGTGGGGTTGGGGGGGCGTGCGTTAGACTGAAGGAACACGTGAGATAGAAGCTGGGGTGTGATGACCAAAGACGAGAAGGTTTGAAGCTTTATGTTAGTAAGGAAAAGATGAATCGTAGAGGTTATCAAGAAGGCGGTAGTGGTTGGTGGGAGGGAGACGGACGGACACGTGAGGATGCAAACTAATGTGAGTGTGGTATAGAATATAAAAGAGAGGTGAGGGTTAAGTGCGTGGAGAAGGAAGGCTCTATCGCTGACCCATAGGAAGAGGTGATCAAGGCAAGTAGGAACACCTGACAGTTTCATGTGGTGTTTTATTACCATGCATTCAGTCCACGTTGCTGCATGACTCGGCAAGGCTGAACACAAATTACACATGCACTAGTTGAGTCAGTAGTGGTGGACAGTGTTGTTGACAGACGCATGGATACGACGATACACTAACACGTGACACCAAAATGGGAACTCCCACCTCCACCTCCACCTCCCTCTCTCTCTCTCTCTCTCTCTCTCTCTCTCTCTCTCTCTCTCTCTCTCTCTCTCTCTCTCTCTCTCTCTCTCTAACCCTAAGTATCCTTTCCTTGGGTCTTCGTACTGCATGAATAGACCTCTCCTCCTCCTCCATTATTCTAATCACAGCTACACCTAGAGAGGGAGAGAAAAAAAGCCACCTTATCACCACAATCACTAGGACACGATACTATCACCAATTACTATTATCACCATCAGAACACACACACACACACACACACACAGATCACCACTATCACATCACTAATATTACTTACTACTAACACTACAGCTTACTAAAAAGTTACACCATCGTTACCACCACCTTTACCATACACATCATCATCATCAGTAACCTAAATAACTAATTGACCACCACCACCGTCCTGTCCTGTCCCGTCACTCACCCTACACCACATACGCCGCTACAAAAACCACCTCCACCATCCATCCGCACGACCCTTAGAAATGCCACGTGACTCCAGTGTGTGTGTGTGTGTACGCGCGCGCGCGCGCGCACACACACACACACACACACACACACACACACACACACACACACAGACACATACACACACACAAGTGGCCGCCCTTCCCACAGCACATAGCCGTTCCTCCGCCTCCGTCCATGACCTTCAGCCAGTGACTCAAGGTTGATGCGATGTTCCCTCCTTTCTTCCTCCCTCCCAGACTCCATACCCCCCACCTCCTATTGCTTTCCCTCCTTTCCTCCTCTGCACCCCCTCCTATACCCTCTGCTCTACTTCCCTCTCCTCCTTCCCACCTCTCCCTGGTTGCCGATCGATATTTCTGCGGTATCTTCCAGCTAGATTTGTCATAACGGTACATGACACACACAGACGCACACCCTAATAAATACATACATGAACAATACGTATGTCCTACACTTAGCTAATAAGAACACTACAGAGGGCAACATATACAAGATGAGGATATTACAAAAATTAATCGTTGCTATTTATTTCTAACACACTTTTTTTCTTCTTCTTCAAACATGTGATGCTGCAGTTGTTAGAGTATCACACTTTACGTTATTGATCAGTAAGATAGCCTTTATAACACTTGTGAGCGGAATTAAGATGCCACAAAACGGTTAACTTATAGGAGGAACGAAAGACAGATTAATGTAATTATGTAACTTTTTTTTCAACTCGTTACCGACACGTAGTTTACCTAAACATCAGGAAAGTATGTTAAATAAGCACCCATGTCAATGAGCGTATGATTAGAATAGTATTAGCAGGTTTAATACCCAACACAAACTCCACTTTAGTTCCTGAAATTAAAAGTTGATAAACACACACACACACACACACACACACACACACACACACACACACACGAGCTTTCTGTTGACCTTGAACTCTACATTATCATGATTACATACAACATCTGAGTTTACATAACATACAAGTACATGTCCACACAAACGAATATAAACACACACACACACACACAAAGGATTCATTTGCACGTGTACATACTTAACATCCTCTTCCACATTTCCGGCGGACATTGAAGTGGAGTACCCTTGGAGGAGAGGGTGGGGGGTGATAGTACTCACTCACCCCATTCTGAATCCGTAAACTAACCGCCTCATAGTCTATAAATACCCTCACACATCAATCCCTCAAGAAACAAACATTACTTCCCTTTACGATGCAATTCAACCATGGAAGGTATTAGGTTATTAAAGTTAATAGGAGTAATTAGTGCAGTTATAGGTAATTCAGTCCGCATATCTTTGGCATGAATCAAATATCCAAACTTATAGATCTGGGAACGGTAACGCTAGCTATCAACAAAGACCAGAAAATTTCAAAATGTAAAAAAAGAGATCTCTTTTTTGCGAACATTTTCAAGTGAGGAGAAAATGAGATGTAATTACATAGACTATACAGACTACATAGTCCCTAGTTGGTCTGTCCTTAATCTAATTACCTTCTAAAAATAATGCATTAGAGAAACTTAGTTAAAAATACACGCAGTCGGTCTTATTGCCCTAACGGAGACCTTGTTGGAGTAGATGGTGATCAAGTTTGTTTTGAACCGAATTGATAGTGTTATTCTGGAGACGAGAGAGAGAGAGAGAGAGAGAGAGAGAGAGAGAGAGAGAGAGAGAGAGAGAGAGAGAGAGAGAGAGAGAGAGAGAGAGAGAGAGAGAATTTGTTGTCCTTTAACCTTTAGAAGCAACATTCTCATCCGGTTAACAAACACATCATCCATCCACGCATATTCTCTCTCTCTCTCTCTCTCTCTCTCTCTCTCTCTCTCTCTCTCTCTCTCTCGAGGGGGTAATATTGACAACAGCACTTAAGAACCTAGCAATGTGTGTGTGTGTGTGTGTGTGTGTGTGTGTGTGTGTGTGTGTGTGTGTGTGTGTGTGTGTGTGTGTGTGTGTTTAGCATGCAGGTGCAAAAGCAGAAAAATGGTAACGGGAAGACTTGATCGCTCCACGCCTTTACTCCGGGAATAGAATGAGGTAATAATGGAAAGATAGGAAAGCGAAAGGAAGAGAATATAAACAAAACGTGATCTAAGTGGAAAAAAAAAGGATTAGCATCAGTGACTAATGACGCGCAAAAACAGAGAAAAGCTGAGGAGAGGGAACAGAACGAAGCGGAAGGGAAGGGAAGGGCTGGTGGTGTCAGAGACTGGTAAGGAAGGTTGGGCGTGCCTCGCTCTGGCCCTTCACCTCGCCAAGACTTGTAGTCGACGCGCACTTGGTAGTGGCTGCGGCAGTGCGGCGCCCAAGTCGTGGCGTGACACACTTGCGACCAGAATAACTCAGGGAAGAACGGGGCACACGGAGTGTGTCGCAGGGTTAGGTACACACACACACACACACACACACACACACACACACACACACACACACACACACACAGATAACGAGGAAGCTGTGGTTGTATTACGTTTATGTATAATTCTGGGAGCAGGAAAGTATGTGCAGCGCTCGTATTGCAAACTGGCTACTACATTCAAAACAATTTACATATCAATTTCTATCATTGACATCCATCTCTATCTTTGATCGAATTTGTAGTAGCTGGTGACAATCTCTTTACTCTCTCTCTCTCTCTCTCTCTCTCTCTCTCTCTTTCTCTCTCTCTCTCTCTCTCTCTCTCTCTCAGGAGGGAAGTAAGAGGTAAGCCAAACACCTTGCGCAACTAATATTAGGCCGTGGGTGGTGGAATAGACTGGTTAATACTCACGCCCAAGGACTCACACTTCCTTCATCACACACTCCTGCCCTGCTTTGGCTGAACGTCGATGATTTCACGCAGACGCGAAGGGACAACACTCACATCCCCGACGAACAATCATCGACCAACTCACTATGTAGGTTCATTCATTGTAATTATTGGTGCTGTCGTCTTACGTAGTTTTGAGGTGTTTATTTGATGATGTTATATTATTGTTGCTGTAGGTATTAAGCAGCAAGGTCTTATTATAGTTCCCTTCGTGACAAGAGGTCGCTGCGCTCACGGCCAAGGCCGCCGCCATCTCCACCACCACGTCTTGCGGACCGCCAAAACCACCTCCTTTTCAGATTAGCAATAAATCAATTATAAACAAGATGAAAGTGAACATCTAACTATCTTCTTTCATGTTACAGATAAAAACCAGCAAGACAGCCTGAATACTCAAGGTCACAGCTTATATAACTACTCCTTTTTACCCTCCCTATCACGCTGCCACCCCGTGTGTGACTCCCACCCTTCCACACCCCCCTCCCTAACACACAGCACTTGGCACGTGTCCTCTATTTTCTGTGATGAGAAAGCAAACCATCCAGCAGACTCGGCAAGGCTCATTTTCACCTTTCGTCCACATCAGGAAATTACGTAATAACAAAATAATCACATTAATCCAACGGTCTTCCTCAATGTTATCTAAAACGAAGGGACGATATCCGGCCCTATACATTATTAATACCATTTAGGCATCACCAATACCTTGACTGCACCTATCCTGCCATCTACTTCCAACAAATTACATACGAAGGAGCAAAGGTTCTCTGGGGCACACACTCTTTCGACATAGGTGCGTCCATGGTATTTTTTGGCTTTGGTCCGTCATATATGAAGTAGTTAAGACTGGCAGGTGTCCAGCAAGGGTTCGGATGAGTGGACAGTGGAGGTTAGCATGATGCACGACTTGTTTGTCCGGCGTCAGTAAGGTATTTGGCACGGACTGGTAAGGCTCTTCCTCAGTGGAAACTTCCACTACTGAAAAGGTTTGGATATAATGGCGCGGTTTACTAGGCACCGCTGGGTCACTGTGCCAAGAATGTTTATGTTGGCAGTCCCAACAGCCCCAACCAAAGGGTGGAGCAGAGAGGCTCGTCGCTCCACGCCATGGGCCTTGTAGTCCCACAGGGGCAGGAAAAGGAGCTGGCCGCTCGGTGCACCCACGCATATTATCAGCTATCTGAGTAAGAGCACTTAACATTATCATAAAGTTGATACAATAATCGCTGCGACCTTTGATGACTGATGTTTAGGGTTGAGGGCGTCGTGCCTCTAGATACGTACACGTGCAGGGATCAGGTACGATACATATGCATTGCAGGACGTGCTTTACTTTAAGGAGGGCCCCTATACGTATCATATCAACTCTATGACGCCTCAACGAACACTTATCTATAATTATCATGACTGAGTACCATTATTTGATTCCCTATACCATTCATGTAGACAGGTTAACAAACTGTGCCAGTGAAGGCTGCAAGTGTTTTGAGTACACAGCAGAATCGACACAGAAATATTAGTTTTGACTAATATTTTCCCTAAATAAGCGTGTTTATATATATATATATATATATATATATATATATATATATATATATATATATAAAACATATAATATATATATATATATATATATATATATATATATATATATATATATATAAAACATATAATATATATATATATATATATATATATATATATATATATATATAAATTAGTCAGCATAAAAAGTGAAGCCACTGGGCAACAAGCCCAATGAGGTGAAGTGGCGCGTATTGTGAGAAACACGAGGTCACTGTCTGGTGCCTCTTCCCCTACCACCCCAAGGCTTCATTCATGTGGGGTGACCACGGTTACGTAAAAGTTACCACAGATTTACATCTGCACCCTTCCGTCCGATCAGCTCACGCCTATGCATGAACAAAAGTCTCTCTCCCCCCCACACGCACCAGGTGGCCTGCCAATACCCAGCAGCCACCGTTCAGGTTAGATACACGCACCGTTACTAAGGAGACATCACCTGGCACTCCTCAACCCATTATTGCTGGTGTGACATGGGAGAGGGTGGAGCTAAAGGGGGAAAGAGTTTCAGTAAACAACATTCTGGCGCCCGTCTAATGCCCAAGGTCACGGAAACTCCCACCACCACCTCCCATTTGCCGGGCCAAGTTCCGACAGCCGCAAGGATTCCTACAGCGGTCTAGTCCACCAATTGTACAACGGTTCTCAGTGTGTGTAGCTGGCAGCCTAACTGATGTTAAAAGCCACTTAATGCAACATTCAACAACAAAACATATGGTACTTTATTTCTTTAGTTGCCCTAAATGCTAGCTAAACGAGAGCACACACACACACACAAACTCCTATAACTGCATGTCACTCTCTACGATAACTTACACACAAAAAGAATCGCGTCTCCTGAGAAATGTGTGATGGCTGAACTAATGACTTCCTCACAATGCAAGGCGGAATACAACTGTGCCGCATCCCATTAATAGACAACAACCAGCTGGCACCACTCTTTCTACCTAGAATGTACACGTCGTCTATTATTTTCCTTCTGCGTAACGTACGAGGCAGGAAGAGCCAAAACCTACCATTCTGCAGATCATGCATAGTATATTGAGTCACTTGATAGTGTAAACATGAATTGTGGATATATTTTTTGTGCCACGTTAATCTAATGTTGCTTGAGTTTATTCACATACATGGACCAAAATATCCTTGCTCTCATGAACGAAATTATAAGCATCGAGCACACACATCCGGACATATACCTGATGATGTAGACTCAAGAATACTTCAGTTAGTCATCATACAGCTTTAGATCGTTAAGATGACTGTTAGGAGGATTGTCACGGTCCATTAATTAAACAGTAACCAGACTCCGAGCAGAGGGTTCATACAAACGAAACCTCTCTCAAGATTAACACCACCACCCAACACGCACACTTGGTATTATCTTATCACGTTGGCGCCACTGCCGTCACAAATACAGGGCATCCGTTCTTAATCCCACATGTCATCCCTCACCTCATGTTGTATTATCGCCAAATTTTTGAGAGGTGTAATTTTCCCTTCCATTCTTTAATATGAAATTGATACATAACACTCTTATAGTCTACATTGCGTGATGAAATACTATAACTACTACATCCTTTAAAAAATACGATGCTAAAGGAATAGATGACATGTTCCAATCCTATCACCCATCACACTTGAATCAGTTAAATCTCAATCACACACACAAACACACACGTTACGCCAACTGACCTATATAAGTAGTTTCAATACAATTTCAACTACTACCACGTCATCACCACCACATCCTTATCATTTGAGGGGCTGCACACACCTCACTCAGTCCTCAGCTCAACCCACCCCTCTGCGACCTACATCTTTATCTGCTATCAGCGCAGTGGGTCATTTTAATTTCCAGCTTAACTCATGCCAAGGCGCTTATAATAGTCAAGGCTGCCGTCTGTATGTCTCCTATATATTGTCCCACTGAGCAAACTATTAATCTAGGTCAAGCATTTGCAGCCCTTAGGTTATATAAATGCAGTAGAGCAGAACAAACAGTAAAGTAAATATCACCTCTACATGCTTGAAAATACTACTACACGAGGACTATACTGGTTATTATTAGGCCGTAAAATTGTTTGCCGCTCTCCTCGTCGAACTAAAACTTTCTTTATCACCAACGATCGATGTCCAGTTGTGGCGACCGTCTCATGTGGACAAAATTCACCGTACGATACTAATTATATTCAGTATGAGAGAGAGAGAGAGAGAGAGAGAGAGAGAGAGAGAGAGAGAGAGAGAGAGAGAGAGAGAGAGAGAGAGAGAGAGAGAGAGAGAGAGAGAGAGAGAGAGAGAGAGAGATGCTGCTGCCATACAATTTTTGTGTAACCGAACCTCACAACGCACCATCACCACTATAGAGGAGAGACCCACCCCGCTCGCTGCCATCATGCCGACCGTGAGTTAGGCCTAAATAACCACTACCACCACCACTACCAGCGCCAAGGAGCCAGCCAGAAGGGTCACAGAGTACACGGCAACATGTACTCCAACCAATGACAACGTAGGACTATATAGCAAGGCAAGACAAAGAGAAGCGTCGCAATTGTTATGGTCTGGTGGCACACATTACCTTGTGGTTTATTGTTATGTGACTTTATAAAATCAATGAAACGCTGGCAACTTCTTCAACCCTCCCCCACACTACTACACTACAGTCACGGCTTCCTCCTCTCTACCCTTCTTCACTTTTACATTTACAACAGCGCCATATTCTCCTCCACGCGCCCCACTTCCCCCCAAAAAAACACTTCCTGTTCTCCTTTGCTTCCTCCCCAAACATACCTTGCCACGCATCACGAAATATTTAACATTTAATTAAAATTCAACCGCGTTATTTGATTTCCCAAAGGCATGAATAAAATAAAAAATAAAACTTCATTTACAAATCAAAACTTAAATTATGAATCGGAGAAAAAGAAGAGAAAGAAAAACAAAATAAAAAAGCTAAACAGTCGCTTACCAGCCCAGGAAGCGGAGAAGACGTGGACAATAGGCGTGTCAGGCTTTTTGAATTTATTATTAAGGATTTTCTTCATCTGTGAGTAGGAGCAGAAGTAGATGGCTCTGGAGGGCGCCACACCCACCAGGTTAGGACCCAGGCCCCGGAACAACGCCCGGGGACCCTCCACCTCAACTATATACCTGTGGGGAAGGAGTTAGCAATAAGTTCAATAGTTCGTTGTCAGATAGTTGAATGGAGATAATCTAATACACCGTTGAAAAGGCTTATCCCACCACTACCACGTCTGAACATTTTTACATTTTTAGAGCACAATGTCTATGTAATAATAACCTTAACCACGAGAGTATGGGACTTCATTATTTTTTTTCCATTAGAATAATCTTATAAGACATTGTTACGAGTGAAAATAAACAGTTGATATTTGGCATCGATCCAATATAGGTTCTGTAAGTAACACATGCTTTTTGGCGGTTAGATTGGGCAAGTAGCGGTGTTTTCCTCATCCGAGAGAGTGACAGAGAGAGAGAGAGAGAGAGAGAGAGAGAGAGAGAGAGAGAGAGAGAGAGAGAGAGAGAGAGAGAGAGAGAGAGAGAGAGAGAGAGAGAGAGAGAGAGAGAGAGAATGTTGGAAAAAAAATTAACTTCATTTGAGAAGACATTATGTAATATGTGAAGTAGCAATAAGGTTGTTATTTAGCATCGAGCTAGATATGGGTTCCGTTGTTTATATAATCTATTCGGCCATTAAAGATTAACCCTTTGGAACCAGTAGTGATTTGGTAAGTAAACCACTGCGGTTATTGATAAGGAAAAGCATATTAACTGGTCATAAATCATTAAAAATTTAGGCCACTAGATGTGTGTTTAATATAAATATCTATAATAACTACTGAGAAGTGTAATTGAATTTAGTTAATTGATCCGGAGGCAGATGTGAGACCAAAATTACATAGTATTTAGCAGACACCAAACGCAAATCAAATATCACTGTTGCTACTAGTGTGTGTTGCTGCTTTTGTTGTGTGTTGTCATTGTACTGTGATAAGACTATGGAGGACAACACTTGGGGTAGGTACATAAGGCAGCAAGATGTGAGGCAGTGGTGGGAAAAACAAGATACTGCTTACTCATTTACTTAATTAAAAGACTATCAGTAACTGTAAAAACGAAAAGATAACCGAGAGAGAGAAAGAGTATTTCAAAATTAATAAAGGTTATCATATCAATTCCGTGCAGCACCCCGACATACCTTGGTTACCACTGTGAATAGCATACACACAATTTACCCAAGTTTTCACTCTAGTCATTCACATACATAATCAACTAATTGGTTATATAACTAAACCGGTACGTAGTTCTCCATAGTAACATAAATATCATCATACCAAAAAAATATATAGGTATGTGTAGCTGAATTATTTAATATATCTACAATTACAGTAAACTAATTTTTTACACTCATCAAGATTAACTGGTTGGGGTCTTGCTTCCTGCCTGGTGACGTGCCACACTTATTTAAATAATGGAACCCCACACCTGAACATGACCAACACTTGCACTTGCCTCAAGCCCTCTAACAAGAAACTGATGATTTCCTTGTTCTGTCACAACCTTCATCCCTTGTTCAGTGCATAGAGCATGCACTGAACATGCCCTTCCTTTATTAAGTTGTCAAACCATGTTATGTGAAAGCATGAAATCTGAATGGTGCACATACTGTACCATCTAACATTCTTTTTAATAAACATGATCAAAGGTTTCAGAAGAGAGGCAACAAATATGTGAAGTAGCACAAGCTTCTGGAAAGGTCTACTAAAAAGAAAATTCTGGACATAGTATATCTGAATGAATTTCTTTACAAGGATGATTACTAATTCTGTTTTTGCATATTAATTTCTCAGAAATAATAGGTAAAGAACTACCTAATCTCCTCATTTAAATTACGTATATATGAGGCAAATCTCGACTGGGAAAAACTCCAACAATTGAGAATATGTGATCCGTCATGCAGTTAATATCTGACTCGTTACAGTTCTACAAAACATTTCATCAATAAAAAATTCCCCCATTCTCCTAATGTTTTGGTAAGATAGTCTGATGGAGGATCTGCAAGCTGTAACATCTAACTGCAACCCAAGTAAAGGCTCATATATCCCAGACAGTATTGTTTCATTCTCAAGGTGATACTGTAGAATCATTATGCTTTAACAGTAACAGTAAAGTTACAAACAAACAAAGATGCACAACAAAATCCATCACAAATTGTGTATGGAGCTGACCTGACAGTGCAAGGAGACTTGAAAATGCAAGGTGAGTGAATGTAGATATATATATATATATATATATATATATATATATATATATATATATATATATATATATATATATATATATATATATATATATATATATATATATGAAAAATGTATGCAAGTTAAAGCAGCACATTACTATGTAACACGCTTGATTTTAAGGGACTTGACGAGAGGATTGTGTATAGATAACTGCCAAGCAACACGTTTTAAAACTATTGTAGATATTATGTTAACATTTAAACTACTATGTATTATACATATTCATACTTACACATACAAATCTTTTTAATGTTGAGCATGTCAACAGTGTGCTTACTTGAGGCAATGGAGGATGGACAAACTTTGTCTCTGTCCTGGGGGGTTTGGAAGCTGCTGTGACAACTGCACTATCTGAGTGCCCGAGGTGAGGGCAGTAGTGTGCAGTCTGCGAACACCTCCTCCCCCTCGGTGGTGAAGTTGTGGCACGGTGGGACATGTGGTGGAGCCCCGCTGCTGGGCTGCAGGTGGAGGCAGCGCACCAGTCATGTAGCTGAAGGAGGAGGACTGAAGCCTGGTCTTGACCACCTCCAGCGGGCACGTGGCCACAGCTCCCGTCGTGCCACCACATCTGCCACAGAAGAGGACAAACTGAGGAAAAATTCTACATGCCAGCAGATGTAAAACAAATGAAAGGACAAATACCAAAACCTAATAATGTAATAATCATACTGTTCAAATATATATATGTTCATGAGATAAATATCAAGATAAAAAACAGGTTTCACTTTAACTAAGTGTGAACACAAACAGGAATCAGGGCTACTGAGTTTACACACATGGATTCACATACACTGACACATAAATCAACATAGTACACAATGGTTTAATGCTATTTGTTCTAACCTACGTTTTGCCACACCTGAAACGAGGAAACGACAACCTAAGAACACATGTAAGTAACCTCCCATCATCATAGCTTAGGTGTGTGTGTGTGTGTGTGTATCTTTACACCTACACCATGTAATCATCTGTTTCAGCGAGCCGAGCACATTTACAGCATTGAAACATAATTATACAATACGTGTGTACGATGGATGATGTTGATATAATTCAATAAAGGTGAAGTATTCAAGAATGATGAGGTAACATACAAAAGTCATGTTACAAGAAATTGCATGAGAAAATGACAATGCTTATGAGGTTATGAGGTTGAGATTCATGCAGCAGGAGGAGATGAAGTGTAGTGAAGGTGAGAAGTATTATGCAAGTGTTTGTGATGCTGGGAAAGACAATGTTTACTATGGTGGATGACAGAAGGATGAAGCAATAATGACAAAACCAAGGACGGATAACGCTTGAATGGGAGATCTTAGGATGGTGATGATGCATTACTTCCAGAATGTCATCTCTCTTTAAACACTGAACGGATTCATAAACTGGATTTGGACATCAATGAAGAGAAGCATATTGTTGGTAAGGTGATTATAAATGCATGGATTATTTCTAATTTTCCAGGCCAATAAACCTCTAAATACTACCTAGGTGGGTCATTTCATAAAGCAATTTATTCTGATCTGTCTTATGGCTTCCCTTTAAATGCATTGCACGTGACTTTTCTGCCATGATTTGTATACTATGCTTGCTTTTCTTTTCTTTTCATTCCTATGCTCTCGTACAATCCTAGGTAGCCATGAGAGGGTTGTGTCCAGGGATGGAACACCTAACAATACAGTCATTGTAGCCACACCTTGCCAATCAGACCATAATGATAACTAAGGTTTCTCATATTCCTATTAGGTAATCCTTCTAGGTGTAATGAGAAAGGAACGCAGAAGTATAACATTAACATCACATGGCAGTAAAGTGGGATGGAGAATCTCACCTACAATGTAAAGAGTGAAGAAAGACTAGAAGACACCTCTCTCTACATCCCTTTAAACACCACCACCCATCTCATCTTTATCCACTAACACTCCCTACACCCCAATCCTTCAAACAAAGGACCTTATGAGAGCCTCTGGTAATAATTGTAGCCGATATCTTTCTGAAGACAGCTCTCTTACTATCAACATGACCCAAAGACCTACATACAACCCCCACTCAATTGTTAATAATAAACTTGGCAGGTGGTTAATATGATAACACATATCACCCAAAGGAAGATTTGGAAATGTATATATTTACAACATTAAATTAAAGACAAAGAAAAGACATGGCTGCTTTTCAAATTACAGCAGTGATATAAAACTTTTGAATGCAGATGCAGTTTCATCTTATGGAAACCAGATTACATTTCAATATCAATACTACTATACACTTAAAATTTGTTGAACATTTTTTGAAAAGACTTTTGTTGTCTATATCAGCTACACATTAAATAACACAGAACTTAAGTGCATTGAAACCCTAGCTATAGAAAAAAAAGAAAAAAACAAACAAACTGGTGACCTGGTTAATAAATGATAAAGGTGAATAATCTTCCACAGGTATAAAGGTCAAGGAAATATAGGACCAAATTTCCACTGCCGCCTTCAACAGTGTCACTCAGGACTATTACATCCACCTCCCTTGACTACACTCTACTCAGCTACACCAACAAACAAAACAGGAAATCAAAGGGAAAAGTCCATCACCCAAGCAACGGATGCTAATACAGCATATCCGAGATGGTGAGTTATACAAGTGTGTGTGTGTGTGTGTGTGTGTGTAAGGTTTGCCATGAAATAAGTGAGTGTGTTAATAAAAATAGATATAGATAGATAGATAGATAGAGCATTGGGGTGTGCAAGGATAGGATGTGAATGGATTAAAGCATCAAGACACGTCATAGCCACATCCTCAAGGGAGTTCCAACCACCAGGCATCAGAGGGGAGACTACTACACAATAAATAAACTACACCAAACAGGCTAGCGGATAGTGAAGCTTGTTGTCTTTGGTAAGTCAACTCAGACAAGTTATAAATACATGTAACTTATGCTTGACAAGACATCACCATAATGCAATATTTTTAACACTTGATTAACATTCTATTGTATTTCCACACAGTGATGTACGTTTAAATAGTTTACTTTAACGTTGTTTTATCGTTGGCATTTCCTTGTCTAACCACATTTATGATTGTGATAAGAGAGGTTATTTTTGTTTCTCTAGTCCCACAAGTTTGTATCAGAGATGTTTGAATTTACTTAAATAGAAGCCTTTATAAGTGATGTCATGTTTGTTTGTGTGTACTTCCTGTGTACCTCAATCATTGTATACTTAAGATGGAACTTACATGTGTGGCTATGAGTCAATGAAATATACAATCCCTTTGACAGTTACTTTTACTTTATAATATTTGAAATTGGGAATGCAAATGTTATACCTGTGTGCTTTCTCTCTGATTACCTAACACTTTTATTACATTACAATAAGCTTGCATTACCAATAACTATTTGCCATTTACATTCACCCCATCATCCCAACCTTAACCAACAAGATATAGGTCTACAGGCTCAACAATAACATCAGATACTTTCAAACTAAATGCACAATAAACTACCATAAACCACATCTTCACACACTAACCACAGCTAGCAAGTTCCTGATACACTTGTTATGGACGTATTAACTTGCTATGCGTGTTGGACTTCCTGCTTCTCAAAAACTAGGTGTCATCACTAACTTGCAGGACTAAAAATGCTATCCAAGGCTAAACAAGAGCCGGAACCTGCTTGATAAGACGCTGAACCTACTTAATATACACAAAACAACAATAGACAGGTTCATACAAATAAAAGCAGGTGTTACATAACTCTAAACACTCTCAACTTAACGGAAGGTGACGTAATACTCAACATGAATATTATTGTAAGTTTCCTTGTACTACTACCATCATTGTAAGCTTCCTTGACTACAATTCAACTCGACTCCTCGCCAAGGTCTGAGGAAACACGACGAGCCAACACAGACAAACAGACGCACAACTATAACTGGTCTGGCTACCTACCCCGAGGTGTGGCAGCCGGTCTATATTGATCTATTTATTTTCCTTTTGTATTCATTACCTAACTTTTTACATCAAGCCCAAACCACCTTCAATACCGAGTCCTAGAGGGGAGAGAAAAAGAAAATAATAAATAAAATACCCCGCTGGTCAGTTAGCTACCTCTAGTCCTGACCTGTCCTCGTCCTCCACCACTACCATGACCGACAGGATGGCTGGTCAATACACCCACACAAGGAGATAAATAAATGAGCAGTGTTTTGTTCCGCTGTAACAAGGTCGTCACGTGTCCTTACCCGCCCAAACATTGACTCGTATGCAAGTTTAGTTTGTTTTCACAACTTTCCTGCCTCACCAGTAGTGTGTCAGAGCACGAGGCACTACGAACACACCTTCACTGATCGCCTTAGTGTTGTTAATGTATGATAGTAGGTGAACACATAACACAGGGCCCTCCTTAACCTCCTGCAGACAACCTGTGTGTGTGTTTGCGGGTCACACATCACACTGCACTGTCATTCATATACTTTCCACACACACAGACACAAACACACGTAACTGCACCACCTTACCCGCCAGCAAACAGGTGAATTAAAGTATCTCTATTGAGACTCATTTCGTGTTAAGGTTTGGTAAAGTACACAGCAGATGTAACCCTTCCCCATCACTGGTTCAGACATAACTGCGAGGCGCGGCGGCCGGGCTGTGAGTGGCTTTCCATCACGTGCTCACTTGACGCTGATTGGTCGAACGGTTAGGTAGTGCGATCTGATTGGTCGGTGTGTTGGCCTGGCTCCAAGTGTACATGTGATTTTTGTTTACATCCTTACTTACGATTAAATTTTTTTTTTAATACATGCTTGTTAGCCATTATGGTTTCAGCTTGCAAAGGGACAAATGTGTATGGTAAACTCTTATTCATCATATTGGTTCACTACGCAAGTTGAACTTCTGTCCTTACCTTGACATTATTTGTATAAAACTTAACTTTTGGCGATAGAAATTCCTGGCATCTAGTCCAATAACCCTGTTTTTTTCTTCTAATATTATTACTATCATTATTGATGTATTTTTTTCTTGAGGGAAGAAAAGAGACTGAAAATATTTTTACACTTATGTTCCCCAGGCGCGGTGCACTGAGTCAAACTGTGTGGCGGGACAATTCAAACGCAAGGTTCACTCCATTTTTCCATCTTTTCTTTCAAATAATGTTTTAAGCTCCCATAAGAGTTCACATTTCCTTTCATACAGTCATACATTGTTTATCTTATGTTCCTTAAGCTATGTATATATTATGTACAAGAAGAAACAATGCACAAATGTTCAATATTCTCTCCACGTATTTCCCTTGAATATCTCATTAATATAAAACAAAACGTCATAAATATTGAGATAGATATAGAGATAGATAGATAGATAGATAGATAGATAGAGAGAGAGAGAGAGAGAGAGAGAGAGAGAGAGAGAGAGAGAGAGAGAGAGAGAGAGAGAGAGAGAGAGAGAGAGAGAGAGAGAGAGAGAGAGAGAGAGAGAGAGAGAGAGAGAGAGAGAAACACTTTGATCTTACCGCAGTCTTCAAAAGAGCATGCGAGGACGTCATTTTATTATATTGACTTCAAAAACCAATACTGAACAAGGAGGGAAAAAGAGTTCGTCTTTCCTATGCCTTCGGGTGAAGTAAAGTTATTATTTATTATTATCATTATTGCGTCACTGTTTTCTGACGTCATTGCCTTGGGTGACGAATAATGTGTTGCAATGCCATGCCATGCTACGTATCCCTTCCCCCATTGGTTATCGATCCCATATATCACTGTCACTCACTTCTCTTGCTTGGGAAACTCCCACACGCTTCTTGACAATCTTTCATCACGTCAAACTATAATACGTATAATAGTGCTGTACGTGACCCTCTATATCTCCTTGCAACTTTATCAGCGCTAAGAATTTGAATCGAAGGGTTAGCTAGCCACTTGAGGGTGCTGCTGGTATTACTTATACTACTTCCCGTTCAATCAAGTGGAAGGTGGAAGGCTTGACTCGCCCAATAAGGTATGATCTTAAAACATTTTATTGGAAGCAGCATTTGGCATCAGAATGAAGGCAGTGAGTGATGCAATAGAGTTGATACGTATAGTTTAGTGTGATTATGACATGTGATTAAAACTGAAAGGTCAACAATATGACTTTAAGACCAGGATTGACTTGAAAATCATCTAACGTACTACATACATACAGAGAGAGAGAGAGAGAGAGAGAGAGAGAGAGAGAGAGAGAGAGAGAGAGAGAGAGAGAGAGAGAGAGAGAGAGAGAGAGAGAGAGAGAGAGAGAGAGTGTGTGTGTGTGTGTGTGTGTGTGTGTGTGTGTGTGTGTGTGTGTGTGTGTGTGTGTGTGTGTGTGGTTGAGAGTAATGGTGTGAAGGTCGTTTTTACAGTTAAAATCGCTGATGGGGCGGGCATCACTATGCAGTATGCAGGCCTCGACGTCCCAGCAAGCCATTACAGACTTCACAAAGACCACGCTATATATATATATATATATATATATATATATATATATATATATATATATATATATATATATATATATATATATATATATATACTTACATCGTCACCACTCAATGAAAATGCGTACAGCGCCTCGATCCAACTTGGTGACAATGTTTCGGAGGTCCACAGTGAAGGGACAACACACCTGCTAATGTATTACGTACTATATTAATTTGCAATAGCCAGTGACATGTATCTGTGACTGAAGTGTTGCCTCAATATTATTACGTATTATACCAGTCATGTTTATATATATGTGAATATGTGTACCAATAATGTTTCGTATTGTGCTAGTCATATCTGTGGTAAAATATACTCGTCTCAATATTATTTTCATCAATCCTTTCATCGTGGTCTGCAGACTATTGCTCTGTATTAAGCATACATGTGGTACTCTTCTCTTGGATGAGGAATGTACAGGTTAACAGGTTCGGTCCTTTGCAGCAAAGGAGCACATCATTTATCAGCAATTTTTGGAAGTAGAGAAACATAAGTGTATACCATGCCTGCTCAGCCATCT
Source organism: Cancer borealis (assembly GCA_036785275.1). Classification (NCBI taxonomy): domain Eukaryota; kingdom Metazoa; phylum Arthropoda; class Malacostraca; order Decapoda; family Cancridae; genus Cancer; species Cancer borealis. The sequence goes on from JAXIVD010002907.1 coordinate 39,275, forward strand.
GTATCTGTCATCCACGGCAGATTGCTTGAGGTGTTATTAATCAGCAAACTGATATTGTTGGTGAACCAGTGTGTGTGTGTGTGTGTGTGTGTGTGTGTGTGTGTGTGTGTGTGTGTGTGTGTGTGTGTGTGTGTGTGTGTGTGTGTGTGTGTGTGTATGTGTGTGTGTGTGTGTGTGTGTGTGTGTGTAAGGGTTTCTTTTTAGTTTTTCTTTTAGTACTCGTAGGCTATATTGTAGCGACAAAGTAAAATAAATATTAAACAAATACCATTGAATATATTAAACAATACAGTACAAGATAACGAATTTTTTTTTTTTTTTTAAGATAATGTATTTTTTATAGATAAAGTGAATGCATTTCTATCTTATGATAAAGTAAGAATCCCTCGAGGACAACAACACGATAAAACCTCTAGATAATATTTCTTTTTATTACTGATTACTCAGATTCGGTTCCATTCTAGGAGAGTCGGATGCCAGCTGGCAGGGCAGCGCCACCAGACCGCCTGTCCTTCTCATGGTCGTTACAAGGCGGAGGGAGAAGAGTGAACAAGTACTACAGTGTATATCCACGTTAACCAATAGTGGCTCTGGTCTTACTGGGGGGAAAAACGGAAACTTTATAGGAAAAGTTTGCTTAATACATATATACGTATAATATACCATATAATTTCACTATATAAATACCATACAACGTCTGATCTGCTTTTCTCTTATCATATCAAT
>JAXIVD010002907.1:45000-52153 GCA_036785275.1 Cancer borealis
TTTTTTTTTCGCTTGGAGGAGGTGACTGTCTCCTTTTACCTCGACGTAACGCTAAAATGCATCATTCCAAGGTGCTGTCACACACACACACACACACACACACACACACACACACACACACACACACACACACACACACACACACACACACACACACACACTCTCTCTCTCTCTCTCTCTCTCTCTCTTTCCAAATGCCTAAAGGAAATTTACTACATATTAATAAACTGCAGCTCATTGGATAATATCAATTGACTCACAAGAATTTCCTTTACGTCAGTCCCTCGCAGCATTTTGACACTCCTTGTTCACGTGTCCTTCTTCGTCATGCTATCATTCTTTATTTATCATTCTTTACTTGTTACCTTTGTCGCCAATACCACTTTGAATCATTTTGTTGGTCATTCACTAGTGTGTGTTGTGGCTGTTAATTAATTGATAGGTGCACGTGTACGCAAGGTGTTGGAACTGGTTATATTATGAAAAACAGACAACGCATGCACGATTCAGAAGAGTAAAGAAAGAAAGCGAGATTCAACGTGACTTCTAACTGTAGGAAAACTCGAGTCGTATAAACACATTAATAGAGCAATGTGAGAACGCGGATATATTTGGTGATTCTCTCTCTCTCTCTCTCTCTCTCTCTCTCTCTCTCTCTCTCTCTCTCTCTCTCTCTCTCTCTCTCTCTCTCTCTCTCTCTCTCTCTCTCTCTCTCAGATTAAATTAGATTGCACTAAATCCTGCTTTAATAATGACGTCGTTAGAGAGTGGAATAAGCTCTCGCCTTGCAGTGTAACACAATATATTCATTTGAAAACAAACTTGACCATCCTGTCCGATCCTCTTGACACGGCTCGGCGCCCTGCTGGCTGTTTGCTTCTAACTGCGTGTATTTTTAACTAAACTTCTCTGTTGCGTTCATTTCAAGGTCAAACAGGCGGCGTGATGGCAGCGCAGGATCAGGGTTTTGCATTGTGTAGTTGTGAGCGTATACTATAAAACCCCAAAAAGTTCTGTTTATAAAGATGTTTTTGTCCAATACATAAATTGTATTTATTGACAAACATAATAAAGTGTACAAGTATATTAAGTCGAAGGTCCAACGTTTGTAAATTTTTGTTGATTTTTTACTGTTTTTCTCTATTAACTTCTTATGTAACTCTCACTGCACGTGTGACTTCATGAACACGTGCCACCACCTCCTCCCTGCCTCTACCCACCTCAACCCTACATGGCGCCAGGTAAGTGAACTGGCTGCTGCTGAGCCGCCTTGCTCAGGGCCACGCTCAAGGTGCAGTGGTGCGAGCCTAACCGCTGGTTTAATGCTGGAATGGGGTGGAGAATTGAGATGAAACGATTGTGCTTAACTCTCCTTTCCGGATGGCAACAGGACACCAACTACGACTTCCTCTTCCTCATAATTCTGTATCTCAAGATAAGATTCCTCGATAATCTTTGTTTTGGTGGTGTTAGACAAGGAATCCTCATTGGTTTCTTCTTTTTTTTTTTGCACAATATCGGTTATTACTCATAATTTACTCTTTTTAATCATTATCATTATTATAAACTCGTCTTTATGAAGTGTTGTCAGAGTTCATAGAGTTCATCCGTGAAGCTGAGACCTAATATGGAGTGAGACAGAGGAAGACGCTATAACTACCTCGTTTCACGGCGAGAAAGCAGCTGGACCTCAAGGTTAAATACATCACTTATTTATGATGTCTGATAAAGTGACAAATTATCAATAAATTTCAACGTAAGAAGGTGAATCTCAAGGTTATCTTTTCGCTATTCTTTCTTTTGTTCCCAAGATCATGTGCATCAATAAAAACGCGTCTCGTCTTCTCGCCGCGTAAAGTCCAGCATAGTAATGTAAGGCTGTTGTAATAGGGAAGAGTGCACCTAATGTGTAGTCATCACAAAAATACTACTACATAAATACTTGCCTGCAGCCTTTTATGACTGACAGTTTATAAATGACCTCAATTGTCTAACACATTTGGTTCAGGTCAATACAGTTACAACAAGAGATCCTATGTTGTAGTAGATGGCAGCATTATTACAACCCTCAATGGTACTCCTGCAAGAAAGCAGGAACACTATAGAATTTCGTACATTATGCGTATAGAATGTAAATATGTGTTCTGAATGACTGATCACTTCTTCCCTCTTTGTATTGCGGTGACACACAAAGCTTCTTCCCTATACACCACTGGATGAGGAGGAATGAGGTAAGGTATAGAAAGGACTTTGCTGTCACATCACCGACAGAGATATATACACGTTCAGATTGCAAAAACAAATTATAATTAGTCTATTATTTTCACGACGGACAGATAATTTTTTTTTTTTTTGTCAACTACCATAGACTTTAGGATATGTTTTGATTACAGTATACTTGACACTATAATATAACAGTGAATACATGTTAAATTTCAGTGTTACACAAAACAAATATTGCTTCATGCACTGAGCAGGTCATTGACTTGGAGATGAATGAAGTACTTGGACTCAACTCAACTTTCACTCAGCAGCACTGGTGAACATGTAAACCAAGACCTTGACGCAAACTACGCATTGTTCTCTTTCACAATGCTACCTTTCTACTCACGTTTTGATGTAGTGCACGTGACAAGGATTCTGGGCAAGCACCTCCAACGTGAATGTAGTCCTTATATCCTGCTCTTAATCTTTATACGTCATGGATGAACAATATTTAGTAATGTAATTTAGTGTGAGGAAATCATGCGCAAAGGGATGTTCTCTTGTCAGTGCCCATACTTCATAATTTATGAGTTTTCGTATTATATGTATTGATATTTTTTGTGCCTCACCACATGAGTTTGGCTGCGTGGTTCCGATGAGCACTGGCTGGATTAGGACCTGACAGTACTAAACATATACATCACTCGTCTGTCCTCGTGCGCCGGAGATATAGTTCCTGCGCCAGTCACGTTTCTGGACACATGCCGAGGTGCCCCGCTACTGCTGGTTAATTTGAGCTCCATGCCTGGGTCTGTATTGCATAATCAACAGTGCTGATACACGTGACACCTTCCTTGCTGCGGATGTAAGTGAGGAGTACTTATGTTTTTGAAGCAGGGTAATTATAGATCTAGATCAACGTGTAAATAAATAGATTGTTTTTTCCTGAACCTGAAAATGAATGTTACGTTTTGTGTTATTTTTTTCAAACATATATAGATGGATAACTACATAAATGGTGTTTATATTGCTTTTATCCACGGTGAAGCTGAAAAAAATCGCCCTTCTATACAATTTTTCTTTTACATTATTTATTTTCTTATTGCCACCGTTTTATCTTAATCATGTTACCATAAGTCTCCCTTGTTGTGTCGTCCTAAGTCTTCTACGTGTACTATCCTATTTGTCTATTGATTGATTTGTCTATACATCATAATAAACACTTAATATTAAAACTAGTTCCTTAAGACATCCCCAAGCCCTCCATCCCTGTGATCATCCCACACACCATCCGGCCCTCAGTCCATCTTTTGCTTTTATGTAAGAAACAATATTGGTAGTCTTCCTTTTATTTCGAATGCTCTCGTTTAGGGTCACCACATCTATAGATCACCCGTCTCCATCTCACCCTGCCTTCTGTATCTTCCTCTGTTACACCAACCATTTCCATATTCTCCCTCACCACATACATAAACTTCCTCTTTACTTTACTTTCCTCCTGCCTGGTGAAGCCATCCTCAGCATCCTCCTTACATTCTCCACATCAATCTCCTACACAATGTACATATGCCCAAACCATCTCAACCTCGCTCCTTGCTTGTCTCCGAACCGCATGTGCTGTCCTTTGAGTATATTAATTATAAATGTTATCCATGCTCGCCACTCCAAACGGGAATTTTCAAATCTCCTACCTCTAACTCCGCCTTCCTGTTAATGTGTATCAATATATGAAAGGTTCCCTTGAAAACCATCTCGCTGTGTATTAAAGAAAGAAAACGTGCAGTTTTGTGTTCGTAGTTTAAGGATATGCTATCATTTTGGGGCCTTTATTTACAGAAAATTTAAGGATTGTAGAACACACTCAGTTGAAAGTTATTAACATTAAACAGCACAGGAAATTAGATTTATGCAATATTCAGGAAATGTTTACTCTATACATAGAAGAGATAAAAACAAACGCAACGTGGACAGCTACGGACACAGCATTTAGTTGGAGGAAATTGGGCATTAGGCTGTGTTAATGATCGTCAGCCAATACCCTCTCCGAAAGAATTGAGCTCATAATGGATCTATGGGGTAAGACTGACTGAGACCACTGATGGGTACACGACAAGCGGGAGTCGTTCCACTGGACCACAGGTGTGGTACAGTACGTGTGTGTGTGTGTGTGTGTGTGTGTGTGTGTGTGTGGTGTGTGGTGTGTGTGTGGTATGTGTGTGGTGTGTGTGTGGTGTGTGTGTGGTGTGTGTGTGGTGTGTGTGTGTGTGTGTGTGTGTGTGTGTGTGTGTGTGTGTGTGTGTGTGTGTGTGTGTGTGTGTGCATTATCCAAGTGAAATTAGAAAATTTCCTCTAAGAATTGTTTGAACAGCAAAACGCAAAAAAAAAAAAAGATAATTACGGTCGCAATTTTGTGCTTAACCTGCACGACATCTGATTCAGAGAGGGTACGAAGAAAGACTGTGAGATCAATATTTTATCATAACAAAAATACTATAAAACTGTTACTCTCTACTGCTAGTCACTGATTACACACACACACACACACACACACACACACACACACACACACACACACACACACACACACACACACACAACACTAATGTAATGGCTGGTGAGAGAGAGAGAGAGAGAGAGAGAGAGAGAGAGAGAGAGAGAGAGAGAGAGAGAGAGAGAGAGAGAGAGAGAGAGAGAGAGAGAGAGAGAGAGAGAGAGATACAACGTTCGACATGAATCTTCATCTTTTTAGCATAAGTAATATTAGTTGATAGTGTTGCTATAGTAGTAGTAGTTGTAGTTGTTGTTGTTGTTGTTGTTGTTGTAGGTGAGGTGGATCTTTTTCATGACCATGTGGAAAGTTGTATTTCACTCGCGTTGTGACAATAGTATACTCTCTCTCTCTCTCTCTCTCTCTCTCTCTCTCTCTCTCTCTCTCTCTCTCTCTCTCTCTCTCTCTCTCTCTCCCCTACATGAATACGTGCTAGAATACCTGCATTACTCACGTCACCTTGCACATGCACCTCAGTGTTGTGTGGCGTGGTGGTGGCAACCTCGGCAATATCGACCTTACCCGTACCAGCAGTGCCTTGCTTCGGGTGGAAGTTATCGCAAAGTAAGCTAGCTACCCAGGACTGAATCGTCGGAGTATTAGATGTATCTTATGTTTTCGTTTATTTATTTATCTATTATCATTATTTTCTTGTCTGTGTGTGTGTGTGTATGTGTGTGTGTGTGTGTGTGTGTGTGTGTGTGTGTGTGTGTGTGTGTGTGTGTGTGTGTGTCCAAGATGATGTATGTGAGATTGTTTACAACTGTTCCCTTTGTCGTATCCTGTGCACTTCAGATTGCCACGAGAGAGAGAGAGAGAGAGAGAGAGAGAGAGAGAGAGAGAGAGAGAGAGAGAGAGAGAGAGAGAGAGAGAGAGAGAGAGAGAGAGAGAGAGAGAGGAGAAATAAAAAAAATTCCAACAGGGACGTTGAATTTGTATCTATAAGAGGTCGTTGTCTTAACATCGTACTTGGCCGTCTGTCTTTACCTTAGTTTACACTTTACTCTCTTAAAACAGTAAACATTTGTCACTAGATTTGAAGAAAAAAAAATTGTTTATACGCAGAAAGCTACACAAACAAGAACGAAACGAAACTAGCCCTTCTCTCTCTCTCTCTCTCTCTCTCTCTCTCTCTCTCTCTCTCTCTCTCTCTCTCTCTCTCTCTCTCTCTTTCTCAATACTGCTCTATATACACTGGAATGACGTGGTAAAGGATAGGAGCGTGAAGTCAATGACGTCACAGAGGCAGCCACTCGGTAATGCACAGTAAACACTACCCTGTCACGGTCACCAGTCATCTTCAGTCGGTTGGCTTGGGCGGTCGTGTATTCACAATATCCTTCACCTCGCTCGTCTCTCACACCAGATTCGTCAAAGGCGCTGCTTAAATGAGTGAGGCAGCGTACGGTTTTCAAAAGGTAATTAATATATATTTTATCTTATTATTGAGAGCAGAAGTAGTAATTATAATAGTAATAGTCTAATGGTAGTATTAATAGTAGTAGTAGTAGTAGTAGTAGTAGTAGTAGTAGTAGTAGTAGTAGTAGATGTTGTATTCTACGGTGATAGCTGTAGTAGTTGTAGTATAGTGACGGTAGAATCAACATCGACCAAGCTCCACTTATCCTTACATTATGGTCTGATTGGAAAGGCGTCGGTACTTTGAATGTACTGTCAGGGGCCCGATCCCTGGCCACAGCCTTCACATGATGACTTACTCCTTTAAATCAATTTCTCAATGTTTCAAGCACGAGGCATTACAGGGATGAGCAGCGGTAAAGATCTCCAGTGATGGTGTACATAGCCAAATACAAAGAGAACGTTATCAATAGAGCAGAGAAAATGGAATTATTTTGTGTTTAAAGGGAAACCTGTATAAAATAATTTGCTCTGTTTAATGGGGACTGTAGAAACACCTGAAATTCACCTAAGAAGAGGAGGACAAGCCGTGTAGTGACAGGACAGTTAAGGTCGGTACGTTGAGGGCATTGTCATGGGTTCGTTCGCCGGCCGCAGTCCTCTCATACTTAGCCTACTCCTATTTTTTTAGATTAATTTCTCCTTAGTGTTTCAAAAACGTGAGGAATTGCAATAGTAGATAATCCCTCCAGTACGCACATGAGCATTGTTTGTTACTCTCTCTCTCTCTCTCTCTCTCTCTCTCTCTCTCTCTCTCTCTCTCTCTCTCTCTCTCTCTCTCTCTCTCTCTCGTCTTGCAGAGAAAGCGTGTCGTGCAAAACTGAATTATTGATCCAACGCTAAACATCAATGTGTGTTTGTGTGTATATGTATGTATGAATGTGTGCGTATGTGTGTGTGTGTGTGTGTGTGTGTGTGTGTGTGTGTGTGTGTGTGTGTGTGTGTGTGTGTGTGTGTATGTGTGTGTGTGTGTGTGCGCAG
>JAXIVD010002908.1:10000-40000 GCA_036785275.1 Cancer borealis
TAGATTTACTAGTCTATCTAATAATATTCAATTCTAAAGCAGTCTATCCGATATTATGTTAAAATTTACAACCCTCTTCTACCATTTCTCACCTTAGAACACCATCATTTGGCTTGACCAGAAGAATCTCACCGCACGCATAGAGGCGGGCATCATCGGGCAGGACCTGGAGCATCAACTAAGGGCACGAGGATACACCACCGGGCATGAACCTGACTCCTACGAATTCTCAAGGTCATTACTGCACTACTGGCTGACTGACTGGTTGCTTGACTGACTGTCTGAGTACTGATTGCTTGAGAGACTGACTGACTGACTGGGTCGTTGCATGGTTGGGTAAAAGCATGACTGGCTGACTGACTGACTGACTGGTTGACTGGTTGTTGGCTGAGAGGCTCGTAGACTGTCTGACTGGCTGACTGATTGGCTGAGAAACTGACTGTCTGAGTGAGTGCTAATTGCTTGAGAGACTAACTGACTGAGATAAAGAAAGAAAGAGAGAGAAAGAGAAAGAAACAAAGAGAGAGAGAGAAAGAGAGATAAACATAGACCCAGTACTCTAGCTTCACCTGTGCCCCTCCTCCCCCGGCAGCCTTGGTGGATGGGTGGCCACGAGGGCGTCCGGGATGAAGAAGAACATTTACGGCAACATCGAGGACTTGGTGGTGCAGGTGAAGGTGGTGACTCCGCGCGGCACTGTGGAGCGCTATCCTGCGGGGCCACGGATCTCTGCGGGGCCAGACGTACAGCACTTCATCATGGGCTCAGAGGGTACGGATCACACGCACACGCACGCACACACACACATACACATAGATGATTCTGATATTTTTTTAACCTAGGTAATTGTGTGTGTGTTTGTGTCTATATAAATAAAGAAAAACTCCTCCTCCTCCCCCCTCAGGCACCCTTGGAGTGGTCACTGAGGTCACCCTGAAGATCCGTCCAGTGCCGTCGGTGGTGCGTTACGGCTCTATTGCCTTCCCTAACCTGAGTGCCGGGGTGAGGTGCATGAGGGAGGTGGCACTACAGAGGTGCCAGCCGGCATCCATCAGACTTATGGACAACCAACAGTTCAAATTTGGTGGGTGACTGATGCGTTTCTTTATTATTATTATTATTATTGTTATTACTATTATTATTATTATTATTATTATTGATTTTACTATTATTACTATTACTATTATTGTTATTACTATTACTATTGTTATTATTAGTGTTTTTATTTGTGTTATTATTACTATTATTATTATTATCATTGTTATTACTATTACTACTATTATTATGTCCTTCCAGCCATCCTTTAATATCCTGTAGGGAGTCCTTCAGCCCTCCTTTGATATCCTGTTTAGTGTAGTGTGGTTGTTTCAGGCCACGCCCTCAAGCCCCCAACGGGCCTGATGGGACTGCTGGTGGACGGCCTCAAGAAGGTTTACATTACACGCATCAGAGGCTTTGACGTCAATAAAATGTGTGTGGCAACTTTACTATTTGAAGGTACTACTACTATCACTATTACTATTACTACTACTTTTATACTACTACTACTGTGTTATTTTCAGCCAGTCAGTCAGTCATTGAAACATAAGGAAAGAAAGAAAAACAATTATAACTATTGAGAGAGAGAGAGAGAGAGCACTCCTAACTCCCTCTGTACCCTGTCTTAGGTTCTGAGCAGGAGGTCACCACACAGGAGAATCGCCTTCACTCTATTGCCCTGGCTAGTGGGGGGGTGCCGGCGGGGGCAGCCAATGGGGAGCGAGGATACATGCTTACCTTTGTCATCGCGTACATAAGGGTAAGACACACACACACACGCACATGCTTGTTTGATGTATAGAGTAAGTGTACATAAAAGAATTGAATCATATTACCAACACTGTATAAACATCCTTCTTCCCATCCTTCCCCCTGCAGGACCTTGGCTTTGACTATGGCATCGTGGCCGAGTCCTTTGAGACCTCCGTGCCGTGGGATCGCGTCTACACACTCTGTCACAATGTCAAACACCGCATCACCTCAGAGTGTAAAGGTGAGGCCAAGCAAGCAAACCAAATAACATTAATACTACGTTATATTATGTAAATTTAAGGTAGGTCATCTCTGTGTATTTTTATCATATGAGACCAGCATCAGCCAGTCAAGTTATATAATGGTTATTTCATTAGGAATATGTCTACTAGCTTATAATCACTAGTTTTCATTTATTTATGGATTGATTGATTTCTTCTACCCATCCATCCACTCATCTGTCCGATACATCATACATCCATCCATCTCTCCATTCATCCACCTCTCACCACACTCATCCATTCACCCACCTCTCACCACACTCATCCATTCACCCACACATCCACCCCAGAGCGAGGTATCCGGCACAGTTTCGCCACCTGCCGAGTCACCCAAACCTACGACGCGGGTGCCTGTGTCTACTTCTACTTTGCCTTCAACTACCGGGGGCTGTCTGACCCTGTCCATGTGTACGAGGCTATCGAGGTGAGGGTGAAGGGAAGGGTCAGGGAAGGGGAGTGGGATGGGAGTAAGGGAAGTAAAGAAAATAGATTGACTACATATTAAGAAACAATAACACCATAACCTAACCTAACACCACCACCTTCACCTTCTCCACCCCAGGGCAACGCAAGGAATGAGATCCTAGCGTGCGGCGGCAGCATCTCGCACCATCACGGGATAGGGAAGGTGAGGAAGCAGTGGATGAACCAGACTGTCTCCGAGCCCAGCCTAGGAGCACTTAAGGCTGTCAAGGATTATTTCGACCCGGAGAATATATTTGCTAATGGTAACCTGCTGTAGACGGATGTGTGTGTGTGTGTGTGTGAGTGAGTGTGTGTGTGTGTGTTTCTACAAGACCGATATGTTCATTGGTTTGTTCATGTTTGTGTCTCGCAGTCAGACTTCCTTTATATATATGTATGTATACTGTAAGTTGTGAAGTGCAAAGGTTTTCATCGTTGCAGTTTTCATACCAAGACCAAGTTATGTGTGTCTCGCTCCTTTTTTTTTTTTTTTTTTTTTTTAACACAAATAAGATAACAAGTAACCTTATTTTTGACAGCACTGATGTGTGTATGTTTGTATGTATGTATGTTGAAGGCTCTGCTTGTGTTTAGCAATGTACGTAGCCAGTGTGTGTGTGTGTGTGTGTGTCCAGATTGAAAGGGACACACAAACATATATTCAAATCCTACAAGACCTCGCTAACTCCTTATTTCTCATGTTTGTTTTCATCGCTAACATGTACATGAATTTATTAACACCACGACCTTATACTTATAATTACATCTTGCTGCTTGTGTCTGGTCACATAATGAAGGGGAAGAGGGGGGTGTGCTGCCCTCCTGGCCTCTCCTTCACCAGCCTTCACACCAACACATAGCTTTGTATCTATTACGTATTATTATTATTATTTTTTTATATGAATACCTATGCAAGGTGACCAATCTGTCTTGTTTGTGATAACTTGTTGGGTTCTGATTACTTACTTTCCTTCCTGCAGGTGGGAAGGGAAGGGCATTTTAATTACCTGTGTTCCCCCCCAGGCAGGTTTTTGTATTGAGTCAGCAGTTGATAGGAATTTCAGGAGTAGGTAATCAGTAAAGACTCAGAAAAATTCCAAGATGAATGATTCCAGGATTACCACTAAACTGAAAAGGGGATGCCAGGATTTATATAAGTTCCAGAAAGAGTTAGATGACAAATGGGATTACTTATAGGATCAAGGTGTGTGTAGATAGTTACCAAAGAAGATTTAAAGTCATTTACATTACATTAGACACTTTCTTCTCTTCATCCTTGATCCACCTTGCAAGTATTGGAATAGTGGCATTGACTTGAAGTAATTATTGTTCACGTCTCCTTTTCCTCCAATGCATCTGAGTTTATGATTTTTTTAACAGCTGGATCACCTTTCAGATCCTTTCGCTTCATTATTAACCTGACTTGTATTTCCTTCACCATAATTAGCCTTCTTCCTGTGACTTGTGTTTGTAGTTTAGTCAGATTGATGCTCTCTGTTTTGATAGCTGCACCTGACGGCCACTGAGGAGGTGGTGGTGGTGGTGCTAAGCTATACATTTACGCCTTTGTTCCTTTATCACACAAAGAATAATAAGTACGGTATATAACGTTGATTGGTCTCTTAGGCTTGTGTGTGTGTTTATCTGTTATCCGGTCTCATTAATATTGATTCTCTGATGTGATGTAGACATTATGATGGTTAACTTTATGCAATGATTAGTGTGTTGATTAAGTCATTTTGTGGCGGCATTATTTCCATTTTGTATGTATGTTCGCGGAGAAATATCGTGTATGGTGGGTTTAAAGTACCAACGTGACTGTGGTGGTGTGTGTGTGTGTGTTTGAGATCAAGGTTTTAGTCAACATGTACGTTTAACCATATTTTGTTGTGGCGCTGAAGACAGAGAGTTAGAAGGCTCTGAGATGTTATTTTTGATGTGGTTTCAGACAGTGGCGAGAGAAGGGAACCCAACTTAACCAGACTTTGCATTTATGTTGAACTTTTAGTGATGAAAAGTGCAGTTCAGTAATACAAATGCACGTTAAACTACACTGTTGGAATCCACTCTTATGATCAGGCATTAAATGTAACTATAGATCACAAGGGTGTCAGTAAGCAGGTGTGGTGCATGTCTAGTCCAACGCGGGTGTCATGGGTGAAGAGTGGGGCCACGTGCTGGACAGGTGTGGGTCATGACGTGTTCTTTTCCTGTTCCATTATAAACACTTGTATCATCATTTTGGATTCTATAAGATGATGAGTTAATATTTAATTGTTATTCTTGACCTTTCGATGTGTTATAAGTTTTTTGCTTGTCAAGTCAACATTTATTTGTATTTCAATTGAATACTTTACTTGCATGAAAACCAATCTGCTTATATTTGATGCATCTTCACCTCACCTTTATTTCAGTTGATCAACCTTGTGTTATTAATGTGTCTTGATTCAGGTGATTGGATTGGTGTTGAGTTTTGTTCCAGCAGGACCAAAAGGATGTCATTGTGATGTGATGCAGTGATGTGGTCGTGTGGGGAAGGTTGAACACATGTGGAGAGTCAAGGTGTGTTGGATGGTAAAGCTTGTCCAAGTTTGTATTGTGTGTTTTGTGTCTTATATGATATGATGGTGTTTTATTTTATGGTTGTTGTTGCATTTAGATTGCATTTACTAATTGAACCAAAACGAATCTTGTGATAGAAGCATTTTGATTGTTGGTTGTGTTTAATTTATGAATTAATCTATGTAGAGTTTTTGATTTATAAAGTTTAATTGAGATGTATCTATACCTGGAAATTGGTGTTATGAATGTCAAATTGTTTCAGTCAGGTATCAAAAGTATTAACTTATAAAAGTGTGAATGAATGTCCAATTGAAAAGTTGGGTGTTGGTGCTGTGTTATTCAAATTATTACTTTATTATGAGGTAATGAATGTATACATGATGAGTCAGTTATTACTATGTATATATATATTGTGAAGACACATCCACGTAACAGTAAAGGTCCAAGACTTGAAGCTGTGAGTGTGTTCTTCCTTCCCAAGCCAGACAAGGATTCATCATGACAAACATAACATTAATATTACATAATTACACTAATATATTCCTTATTACAGTCCTATTTATAAGGCAAAGACTTATACTGTGGAGGGAGGTGCGGTCCACACCACACCACATCTGGATGTGTGTGGGGCTCCTGCAAACTCATCTCCACGTCCTCAATTAACCAAAGAATATAATCTTCAAATTTTGACTAAACAAACAAAAGTTGCAGTGATGTTATAGTTCCACCACCACCGCCGTGACCTGCACCTGTCCCTACTCACCTGTGCCAGTGTGAGGTGTAGGATGAAGGGTGTGAGGTGGGCGGGACGCTGTGTCTGCCCGTCCCACCACAGCACACCACACCCACCTGCCCACCGCCACACGCACTCATACCATACACATGATCCCTCACCCTCGCCCTCTCCTCATACTCTGGCCAGTGGTGTGAGTGAGTCTGACACACAGGTGGGTGGCATCCCATCTGTTGGTGACACACCTGTGGCCTAAACGAACCCATGGCATCCCAGCTGGTGCTGTGTCTGCTGCTGCTTGGCACTGCTGGCTGTGGCCTGTGGCTCCCTGCTGCTGCTGCATGACTGGTGCTTGGGTGTAATGTGTCATCCATCTTCACTATAATGGGTGACAACTGGAAGCTGTCACGCACCTCCTGCCGGCACTGAAGGTTATCTGTGTTCATGGGTGGAAGTGGAGGTGGAGGTGGAGGTGGATGTTGATGAGGTAGAATAGGTGGTGGTGGTGGTGGTGGTAGTTCAGCACTAGGCAGGTAACTTGGAAAAATGGAATCTGTCAAGTAGACTAAAGATTGAGGTTGCTGCGTCATGGGATTAAAATGTTGCCAAGGATTTGGATTCTGATTGTCTGGCAGTAAGGAAGGATTGGGATGCTGATGATGCTGATGATTATATTGGTGCTGCTGTTGGTGGTGGTGGTCTTGTAGCATGGTTTGGTAATCCTGTTGGGCCGTGGGAATTCCTGGAATGTATTGGTTCCCGTGCAATACATTTCCTTCGTTAAAGATGTGGTGCCTGGTGGTGGTGGTGCTTGGTGGTGCTGTGTGTGTGTGTCCGGCGGCATCACTGTATTCATCACCAAGGTGGATGTGGTGATTCCTGCTCATCACTGGATCATACCGTCCTGACACCATCCAAGGGGCCTCCATACTGCTGCCTTCAGAGTCTGTGTGAGTGTAGTGTACGTAAGGAGCCGTGTGTGTGTGTGAGCTTGTTGATGCCTGTGATGAGTATCCTTCACGTCTTGCCCTCACACCTTCCTCCCCTGAGCAGGAGCCTCGCTCAGCCCTGGAGCTGCCTGGGTTGTGGGTGTTGCGTTCATAGTGTTCCAAGTAGCGGAGTGGGTTGGTCATTACAGACTTGGGGCATTGGGACACAAAGTTGGTCACAATCATAGGAGAGGGAGTCCTTGGGCTCAGTGACACCTGGAGGTCAGCCCCATCCTTTGGTGTCCTTCCTTGGAGGCGCCACCTGGAGGAGTTACACATGGAGGCAGTGAAGGGTCCATGGAACACTAGTGACTCCTTGTGGCGAGGGAACTCCTGCCTCTCACACACCCTCAGCCCGGCCTGTAGAGTCTCATGGCACAGCATGTGGCTGGGAGAATTGGTGATGGCCGTGGCGGTGGCTGTGCCGGGGTAACCAAACTTGTCCACCTTGTGTCCCACGTTGGTGTCCTCGTCCGGTGATTCCCTCAAGGACGCCCGCAGGAAGTCTAGACGAGAG
The DNA here is from genome assembly GCA_036785275.1 of Cancer borealis. NCBI lineage: Eukaryota > Metazoa > Arthropoda > Malacostraca > Decapoda > Cancridae > Cancer > Cancer borealis. The sequence goes on from JAXIVD010002908.1 coordinate 17,339, forward strand.
GGAGTTTTTAGCAGGTCTGGCGGCCTTTTGGATGCACCTACAGGATTGTTATACAGTATTAGTGCAAGATGTGCCATGGATGTCACTGTGAATAGACTACCATGGATGAAACGGATGACAAGACTCACTCACCATTGTGTTTGATGGAACGGGTGATCTCCTTGAAGCCTGAACCAGCGCCTTCCCCGCCATACCTCTGTCTCAACCTTTCACACAACACAACACAACCATTATACTTAAACATACTACATATTACCCACTAACATCCATTAATTCATTACTATATCAAGTATGTCAAATTAAGAGAACGTTTACACAAGAAAAAATTAGGTCTATACGCAATTAATACCTCAGATGTATAGATAGACCAAGTATTTTTGAATTATGAACGTTTCCAAGACTACAAAAACAGACATTGTTCCTACCCTTCCTCATACTTCCTGGAGATACTCATGACAATTTCATTGCTCAAACCTGTAAAACAATCCACCATCAACACTACAACCTCATCACCGCTGCCGTCTGTCTCACTGGTGAAAATCATAACTTTTCCCACAATCTTTAAAGGTAACTAAAGCTACCTCACCAAACTACAAATCTATAAAAAACAACAAACAATTGATCTGCACTTTATGGATGAGATTCACAAAACATTCAGTCAACAAAAGATGAAATGACAAGTAATACCTTTGGCTTCGGGGAATCTGTTTGCATTCTCGTCGAGTGATTCATTAACGCCAATCATCACGTATTCATAAAAGAAAGCCTGTAAGGAAGGTGGATGAGTAATGCAACACCAACCATCCACTCATCCACATCCACACACCTGCAATACAATCCTTTACAGACCACATTTCCCATCCGGTATCAATCATTGTGTTGGACCAAAATATTAAGAAAATCCCCCCTTCCCCTTCCCCTTACCTTGGTCACAGGAGGCTTGGTACTCTTAGCCTTGCCTCTTGTCTTGTCGGGCGGGTCTTGGGAGGCCTCTGAGGGGATGATAGTGTGTGTTATTGATGCTATGTGTGTTAAGAACGTAGTGTGTTTATATCCATTGTTAAGAAAGAATCAATAGCTACTTGGGTTAAAAAATGATCTTGTGTCACCTACTTAACTCACTGCTTCCTTCTCCTGCTGCTGCTGCTCCTCCTGCTGTTGTCTTGGGCCTCTCCTTAGCAGGCTTGTGTGGGCGGGTCTCTGCACGCTGCTTTGCTGGAAGACTGCTGGTTTTCTGCATGACAAAATGATGATAGTGACTGGAAAAACTCCTCTTATTATTTCCTCCTCCTCCTCCTCCTTTTACACCATCACCACATTCTTCTCCTCCTCCTACATCATCCCTACTTCCTCCTCCTCCTGTAAGAGAGATGGGTGTGCGTTACCTTGCGTGGTGGGATAGCCGGGGGGGTGTCAGGGCTGAGGGAAGGTGTGTTTGAGCTGAAGTTGTCCTCAAATAGCTTCGTCACCCCTGGGGAAGGAACGCACATCAGTACACACACACACACACACACATCTCATCCTTCCACTCACCATCCCACAAACACCTCATCCCCTCCCCACTCACCATCCTTCTTCAGTAGTGTGCAGCCTGACCCTTTCTTCTTGGGCAGGAAGAAGCGATGAGGTGACACAGTGTTGGAGGTGGAGGTGGAGGGTGCAGGAGGCAGAGGCAGAGGCTGGCCGGCACTTGTTATTATGTCGGAGAGTTTGGCGTTAGCTCGTACCTTTGCTTCTACACTCATGCCGATGTTTTCTTAGGGATTAAAAACGACATGGGATACATTTGTTACAGTGCTATTCTCTCTCTCTCTCTCTCTCTCTCTCTCTCTCTCTCTCTCTCTCTCTCTCTCTCTCTCTCTCTCTCTCTCTCTCTCTCTCTCTCTCTCTCTCTCTCTCTCTCTCTCTCTCTCTCTCTCTCTCTCTCTCTCTCTCTCTCTCTCTCTCTCTCTCTCTCTCTCTCTCTCTCTCTCTCTCTCTCTCTCTCTCTCTCTCTCTCTCTTAAATTACCACTCCTAAAAATATATTCAGTCTAAAAAGTTTACAGTTGTCTTGATACTCTTCACTTAGAAAATCACAATTGTAATAAAAACCACACACACACACCTTTGGGCATCTTTCCTGCAGTGCTGCTTTGAATGTACATCCTGCGTTGCATCTGAAAAGAAAGTGCATTAAACAATACAGTAATCTTCCCTTCCTTCCCTTTCTTCCTTTAACAGTGACAGACAAACACTTACTGTCACTCTCTGGTTGGCTACATTCCTTCCTTCCTCGTCTTGTAGAGCCTAAAGGAAGGGAGGAATATATTTACACAATAATACTAACTACCATTAATTATATCATTTTAAACAGGTGAGGAAAAAGTGTGTGTGTGTGTGTGTGTGTGTGTGTGTGTGTGTGTGCAGTCAGTCTCACCTTCTCAGCATCCTTGTACCTCTGCACTTCAGCCCTCAAGATGTTACCCTCATTCTTGCCTCTCTTCCTTGCCTGTACAGGTGTTTAGTCTAATTACAAGTATCACCTCAGTTACATATAATTACTAAGCTCTAAGTTACATTTATACAGGTAATTAGTGGAGTAGGGCACAGCAATTATGAGTGAGGTGTGGGAATGAGAGGGAGTGTGAGGTGTGGAAATGAGAGGAATGGAAGAATATGAGAAAAACGTAACCAGGGAACTTAGGAAAATGGAATGGTAAATATTGGTAATTTTTTTCTGAAGTTGAATTTTCAGTGCGTTATAAAGGTAAAGAAATATCAAGTGGTGAAATAACTGCATCTTAACCAATGGAATGAAAAGTGGAGTGTCGGGTAGTGGAATGGGTGAAAAAAAATACGTAAAAGTGGTTTGGCTATACTTAGAGGACGAAGAATGGAGAATAGTGAAAGGAAAGTGTATATTAGTGACAATTATGAAATCAAGGGTCCTAGCAAGACGAAGGATACTAAAATGGAAGGATAAGATGTTGGAGAGTTAGTAGAATGGAAAGAGTAAGTGTAAGATTGAGGGATAGGATAAAGGAGTGAATACATGAAGGAGGTGATCATAATGGTGAACATACAAGGAAATAGGGAGAAATGAAGATTCTTCTACCATCACCATCACCTTGAGGGTCGCTAATGGAGAGAACAAAACCTTAGACACTAAATATATCAATAAATAAACTAATATTGATGTTACCTGATAATTACCAGCACATAATTACAAGTAGGTGAGATGCAACGTAAGTACAAGTATTGAGAGTGCAATTATAAATAAGGAGGGATCAGGAGCTAAAATTCAACTTTAAGACCAAAATTAATTAATCTAGTTTGTGACTATTATGAGCCGGGTCTAATGTGGGTAATTAACAGCCTAATAGTCCCGGGAATCGTGTGTACTAATCTAAGTAATTGTACCTTCCTCCTTCCCTCCTTGGCCAGCGCCGCTCCTCTCCTCCTCCCATGTGCTCGGTGCTTCACTCTATCCATTGCTGTCCATATCTGGGAGGATACACAGGCTGGATACAAGGGGGGAGGATTGACATGGTGGATGGGAAGTGGATGTGAAACTTGTGGGAAAGTTAAAACATACTCACACACACACACACGTGCACGCGAAGTCAAATGCGTGGCTTGTGCGTGTCTGACTGCGTGATTGTGTGTGTTTGTGTAAGTATATATTATTGTGTAATGGTCTTTAGTTGTTATGATTATTTAATATTAAAATTGTTAGATATTATGCTATTATCTTATTTTTTGATAATAGTTTTCTTTATCGTGTTTATATAAATAATGTTTATTTGTATTTCATTCCAAAAATAACATCATTATAACAATAATATAATAATAATAATGATAATAATCATAATAATAATAATAATAATAATAATAATAATAATAATAATAATAATAAAGAGCATATAGAAACACAACAGAGTGCAGCACAGAAACTTTCAAGCGGAGGCTAAATAGAGTACTACAAGAATACGAAAACGAACGTGAGTATAGCTTTATTCCTGGTGCTGTGCTGTCTGATTCCACTCCGCAGGTAGCAGAAAAATCAGGAGTAGAACACTGAAGGGAAGGAGGACCTACTAAGCGATACAAAGCGGAAGAGGTCACAAGAAAAAGAAGAAGAAATACCTGATGAGTCTCCAATACCACACGTGTTGACCTACAGAGTGGCTGGGTCAAACTCCATCCTTGACCAGATCCAATACCTCAAGGCTGAGCAAGTGTGGAAAAGGCGGATCCCCAGATTACAACGAGGTACAACAAGGTAAGGTAGATACAACACAACTTTGTTTATAATGGTGGAAGTATTAAACCATTTTTCATTATTATTATTGTTAAAATTATGATTATTAGTGTTAATATCATCTTTCTTATTATTATAATCAGCTGACTGACTCAAAATAAACATTAATAAATGCTCACGCAGAGAGTTAATCAATTTTCGGAACCCATTACTTATCATTGTATTGTATTGTTCTTTTGTTATCTCATATGTATCTTCACGCTGTCGATTGCGCCTAAACCAGTATGGCGAGTACGTGGCTAACTCACAAAGAAAGTTAATCTGTGTTTTCACATCGAACCCATACTTTAAATTTTTCTTTAAGATGCAGTGTCCCAATGCACCGCCTTCCATTACCTAAATGATCTAATGACCTCATTAAATAGTCCAGCATGAAAGGTTGATTACTCTTAATGGCCTAATCACCTCGTTAGCAGCTGGTGGCGCGCCTCGCTTCTGCTCTCCAACATGATACTGAAAACTATATAATTTGTTAAGCCATTACTAGATGTTGTATAATTGATAAATATTTGCCTTAAATTATGTTAAGTATATAAGTAATAATAATACTTGTAATAATTTAAGTTGTCCGCCAGAAGAACTGAAACAGTGATCAGTCAGTTTAAGTTATCAATAAATACGTATAATTTAGTTCAAAACATTATTTATATATTATTTTAAGCAAGAAAAATATATATTACATTCATTTATAATTGAAAACTATTCCTATATACATCAATAAGTAAATATATAACATCAATCTCTACAACACAACCTAGAGTTAACAAGATTGTTGTCATCCCTCCCACGTGTGTGTGTGTGTGTGTGAGTGTCGGGCTGTCGGCGAGGCGCGGCCATGGAGGTGTACCAGAATGTTTGGTCTAATTGTGACAGCACACTCTTAGAGAAACACACTCATCTCATCAGTGAGTCTGTGATCAACCTTGGACTATTTCAAAATGAGGTTAGTAGTAACACACCTGCCTTCACACACCTGACAGACAGAGACACACACACACACACACACACACATACATACACCTTACTGTTCGTACTGTACTCGCCTTTCCTTACCTTACACATGATTCCCGGGATGGAGGTTATGGGTGTTAATTAGCCTCATTATACCCGGCTCATAACAGTCTCACAAACTAGACTATTACCTTGGCTAGACGTGTTCAATGTATTGATTTTGGTCTGAAAGTTAAATTTGAGTTCCTGATCCTTCCATACAGCTAATTACTTCCTCATGTAAATCATTCCAACTGTCAACCACTCTATTGCAGAAAATGTTCCTACTCATATTAAGTCTTGATCTCATATATGTTCTTGCCGCGACTTATGGTTCGATAATCTTCTTCCTCATCCCACTTCTCTTCCCTCCCTCCCTTCCTAGGACGACCGGCTGCTCAAGGTACATGTACGTGAAGTTAACAGTCTGCTCAACAGCCCCAAGACCAGGTGAGTTGATGCCATTATTAACACGCACCACACTCCTATTATATTACCTTGTATTTTACCTTGTTTTCTTCTTCTTTTAGTAGTGATCTCCTTTTGTTTGTATGTATGCAGCACAATTTTAAGTGTCAGTTTCTTCCGTGTTTCTGTGTTTTGATTTGTGTTTGAAGGGGAATAAACAGTGTTTGTGTGTACGTCATGTGGTCTTTCCTTTGCATTCTACTCTATTTATTTTACATTATTTCTTTCCATTCAGTGATCTGTTTGTATGTATGTATATAACATAATTTTAGTGCCAGTTTCTTCCTTACTTCTATGTGTTGATATGAAGGGAAGAAATAGTGTTTGTGTGTATGTAATGTGATGCGTTTGCCTTGTGTGCCCAGAGACCGAGGGCTGCGGCTGCTGCTAGACTTGGTGCCACAGTGCTCACAGCAGGTGTTGGCTGAGCAGTGCGAGAAGTGGTTCAGGTTCTGCAGCGATGTAAGTACTAGTGTGTGTGTGTAAGTGTGTGTGTGTGTGTAAGTGTGTGTGTGTGTGTATGAAAATTGTAATAAAAAATGTAATACTTAGTGATGATAATATTCCTTTTGATAATGCTAGTCTAAGTATGTACACTTGCTTCTATATGTGTGTGTGTGTGTGTGTGTGTGTGCAGGCCGTGGCAGCAGGACGCAAGACAGGACACATCAGCCAAGCGTGCCAGGTTCTGACGGCACTGTTGAGAGACCTGCCCAGCCTGCCTGAGCTGCAGCGGTGTGTGGCGTCCAAGTCATCAGCGGCCATCGTGCTGCAACTCTCCTCAACACACGCTGCGGTCAGTGCAGGGGTGTCAGGAGTGCCAGGAGGGTTAGGAGTGCTGGGATGGTTAGGAGTGCCGGGAGAGTTAAGGGTGTCAGGAGTGCCAGAGGTGTTAGAAGGATCATTGAATCTATAATCCTTGTAGTAGTGATGTGTTGATGGTTACTGTTTTATTTATTTATTTATTTATTATATATATATATATATGTTTTTTTATTATTATTAACCTAACATTGTTTTTCTTTATAGAGTAATCCGGCGGCCTTGGAGTGTCTGTACGAGTATGTGTGTGCAGCCCCAGGACAGTGTATGCAGCACAAGGTATACACACACACACACACACACACACACACACACACACACACACACACACACACACACACACACACACACACAAGGAAATATAATGATTGTGATAAACAAAAAAAATAAACAAAACATTAAAAAAAAAAGAATTACATCCAACCTCACAACCTCCCACTCGACAGAAAACCTTGGAGGAGCACATGTTACTTCACCTCGACAACCCCATAGTACCAGCCGGCAGGGGGGGTGATCCTGTGAGGGCAGCTGGCAGGGTGTTCGCTGCCATGCCTCTGCCGGGTGTGGGGGGAAACATGGCCCAGCTGCGCGCCGAGGCCAGGGGGAGGCAGCTGTCACAACTGTTGGCCCTCGCACACTCCCTAATGGATGCACTGTTGGATGGAGTGTTAGAGAAGGAGGTAAAGAAGGAGGGGGAGGTGTTTTGTATATTTAACTTTCTTCCTTATACACTAAAGTTTTCTCTCTCTCTCTCTCTCTCTCTCTCTCTCTCTCTCTCTCTCTCTCTCTCTCTCTCTCTCTCTCTCTCTCTCTCTCTCTCTCTCTCTCTCTCTCTCTCTCTCTCTCTCTCTCTACCAACCATCCCTTCCCCCACAGACTCACCCACACACCCAGGATCACAGCAGCCTCCACCTCCGGCCGCTGGGTGATCTTGCCTCAGACCCCACCAGCACCCGGCTCTCCACTATCACGCGCCTCACCAACACCATCAAGTTTGTGGCGGAGATGGTGACCAGTGCCGCCAACCCTGCTATCACCATCACTTTCAGCTTACTCCTTGGTGTGCCCTTAAGACTACTGCAGGTGTGTGTGTGTGTGTGTGTGTGTGTGTGTGTTTGGGAGGTTAAGAGTGTGTGTGTATAGGTTATGTTAGGTATGTATATGTGTGTATGTGCGTTTGAGAGATTAACATTGTGTGTGTATAGGTTAGGTTAGGTATGTGTGTGTCTGTGCGTGTGTGTGTGTTCTCTAATTAACACTACATACACAGGTTGACTCCGCCTTACTGAGTCGATACAAAGGTCAAGAACACAAGCTGCTGGCCTTCTTCCTGCCCTCCCTCCACCAGCAAGCCTTACTCCTCCTCAGGGATGTGATCAACAGGTGTGTGTGTGTGTGTGTCTGTGTCTGTGTCTGTGTCTATCTTACCTTACTGCACCTTACCTTACCTTACCTAGCCTCACCTAACCTAACCTCACCTAACCTTACCTTAACTTACCTTACCTTACCTTACCTTACCTTACCTTACCTTACCTTACCTTACCTTACCTTACCTCACCTTACCTCACCTCACCTCATTTCATCTACAATTGTGCTACACCTTTTATTCATTCATTTGTCTATTCATATATTTATTAATCTATTATTTACTTATTTACTTATTTATTTATTTATTCATTTATTTATCCTCCTCCCTTCCTTCCTTTCCTCCAGTCTGAGTGAGGGAGTTGACTGTTACTTTGGGATGCTGGGGGACCTCCTCACCTCCATCCTGCAAGCCCGTAAACCCTTGGCCCGACAGCAAGCTATGTGGTGCAGCGGTGGCCAGCAGACTCGGGTGGTGGCCTATGCTGTCCTGGCCGACCTCCTAAGAGTGTCCCGTGGCCGCCATGCCCCCCCGGCCACTCTTGTTACAATGATGCTGGCGGATGTGAAGCCTAAGGAAGATTATGTGAAGTTACAGGTATGGTGTGTGTGTGTGTGTTTGTGATAATTTTCTTTTCCCTCTGTTTAAATCCCTTTTCTCATTACTTTTCCTCTCTCAATCCTTTTTTTCATTAGTTTTTCTTTCTAAATCCCCTTTCTAAGCCTACTACTTTTCCTCATTCCCTCTCTCTAACCCTCTTTTTCCCCCACAGAGGCAAGACAAGGGCCTAGCCAGCCTCTCTGTGTCTAAGTCTAGCAGCAAGAAGAAAGGCTACACCATCACCTCAAGGACATCCGCCACCTCATCCGGCCCGCTGCCAAGGCCGGACCGCTTCACCCGCCTGGTCCGGGTGGCGCTGGTGGTGGCCGAGATGATGTTCACCCACGCGAGTCACTCTATGGCCCACAAGGATCACCAGGTTAGGTTAGGTTAAGTTAGGTTAATTAATTAGTTAGCTAGTCAGTAAATGGTCCACAAAGATTACCAGGTCAGTCAGTTAGTTAGTCAGTCAATCGGTCAGTCAGTCAGTAAGTGAATTCATCAATCATATAGTCAGTTAGTCAGTCAGTCACTACATGGCTCAAGAATTACCAGATAAGTCAGTCAGTCAGTCAGTTAAATGATATAAGTCAAGAAAAACATGGGGAAAAAACTAAAAAGAAAATTAATAAATAAAATTCTGCCATAAGCGTCTTGAAATAATTGTTTAGCGATAATTTTTTTAAGTCGCATAATTTCTCACCCTTCACCTTCTCACCCTCTCACCCTTACAGCGGCTTCAGGAGGGTGTGCTGGGCGTGGCAGAGGTGGTAGTAGGTGCAGCTGATCCCCCAGCCATCTACAGCGATCCTAGGACCCGTGTGCAGTTGTTTCTCACCCTAGCCAGCCTGTGCACCTCCCCTCACCCTCGTCACCCTCCACCCTTCACTCACATCATGCACATTCTACACACCGGCCTCTCGGATCAAGACACACAGGTGAGGGGGAGTAGTAGTAGAAGATGGAGGAGTAGGAAGAAGGAGATGGAGGAGTAGGAGGAGAAGAGAAGAGGAGGAGTAGGAGTAGGTTATTGAATTTTCCCAATACTGCAGGTTGTGTCGGCTTGTCAAACTGCCTTGTGTGGAGTGAGTCTGGTCGTGGCCAACCCAAGGGTGGAGCTGCCTTCATGGTCACTCCAGCTTCATAACAACAACAGCAACAGTAACCAAGAACAAGGTAAAGTTGGGTTCTAGTGTGTGTGTGTGTGTGTGTGTGTCTCTCTCTCTCTCTCTCTCTCTCTCTCTCTCTCTCTCTCTCTCTCTCTCTCTCTCTCTCTCTCTCTCTCTCTCTCTCTCTCTCTCTCTCTCTCTCTCTTACATTAACCAACTAACTGATGCCTTTTTATAAACTTATATAGTGTGGGTCAGTCAGTCAGTCGGTCAGTCAGTCAGTCAGTTGATGGGTGTATCTGAGGTGGTGTCAGGGTAACTGTGTGGTAAATCGTTACTCGTTCCTCCCGCAGTCTCTGTCGTGGACTTTGTAGAGGAAAGGGTTGTCACATTTTTTGATAGCGTTGAGGTGACACGTGTGAATGTATGTTCTGCTGTCACTGCCACACACAGGGGAAGGCAGAGGAGGCGGGCGGCAGACACCAATATGTACATGCATTACTACTAAAACAAACTATTACTACTATTTTATCTCTATTGTATTACTTATGTGTTTCAGAAGAGATGGAGGAGGAGGAAGAGGAGGAGCCAATGCTTGATGAGAAGATGGACAAGGGAAAGGAGGAAGAAGAGGAGGAGGAGGAGGAGCACTTTTCTGATATTGAAGAGGAGGAGGAGGAGGAGGAGGTAGTGATAATTGATGATGAGCAGAAGGAGAAGGAGAATAATGATATAGAAGAGGAAGAAGAGGACAGGGAGGAGGAAGAGGAGGAGGAGGAGGAGGAGGAGGAGGAGGAGGAAGAGGAGGAGGAAGAAGAAGAGAACAAGAGTGAAGAAGAAGAAGAAGAAGAAGAGGAAAAAACAGGTGATATTGAAAACGAAAAGGAAGAGAAGAAAGAGGAAGAGGAGGATGATAATAAATATGATAATAAACAAAATAGAAGAATGAGCAAAAGGAAGTCTTCGGAAAGGTTGAATGAAAGAGAGAAAAGCAAGGAGAATGGAACGGAAAATGACCCTAAAGCTAAGAGGATGAAAGTGAATGACCAAGTAAGTACTCTCTCTCTCTCTCTCTCTCTCTCTCTCTCTCTCTCTCTCTCTCTCTCTCTCTCTCTCTCTCTCTCTCTCTCTCTCTCTCTCTCTCTCTCTCTCAAATTTTTTTCTTTCTCGTAATTGCTATTAACTTATTATTATTTTTGGACTTAATTCTTGTTTTTTATACTTTTTTAATTTTATTTATACTCGCCTGTTTTATATTTGATTTTGGTTAATGTATATAAGATAAGATGTCACATTATTATTTGAATTGAGCTTAAAATTGTTACAGTATTACATTTTCATCTTACCATCCCTCCCTCCCTCCCTCCCTCCCTCTTTCCCTCCCTCTCTCTTTCCCTCCCTACCACTCTTGCTTGACAGGGGCACGGCAAGGATGGCAAGAAGGACCAATTGTCTGTGGAGGAAATGTTGAAAGACTTTGTGCCGTATTAAAGATAGGCTCTCAACCACCACCACCACCACCACCACCACCACCACCACCTTGCTTGTACTGGCTAACCCTTCAAGGTGAGTGTATGTGTGTATGTTGTAGGATGTAGTGAGAGGTGGTGTAAGATAGGGTGTGGTGAGGGAGGTGTAAAATAAGGTGTGTTTTGAGGATGTATTTGTAGGATAAGGGTATGTTGAGAAGTGTGAGAGTAGGATAGTGTGTTGAGAAGGGAGGATGTGTGTCAGGGGCGTATATTCAGGGTGTGCTAGGTGTGCGCCGCACACCCTCAGTCAGAGAGAGAAATGCATGATAGTTATAAATAAATTCAGCAGTAAGTGGGAAACGATATTTTTCTTATTGTTTTTAGCCCTGTTATTATATTTTGTATTATAGGTAGAAGCACTGCACAGCCAATAATCAATTGTATCATTATGTAGCATAGTGCGTATGGTGGAGTGGGAGGGCAGACTTGAATATATGGAGCTTGGTGTGCGGCTCTACAAATGCACACAACTTGCGTTCGTTTTTGGTGCTGATATTTTATATTGGCTAGAAGGTATAAAGTGTCTTTGCCATTCATTATATGAGCATAATTAAGATTTGCAAGAATTATAATATAGTATCTTTTATGAAACCAAATGTTATTAAGTCACTTAATCAGAAATAAAGGTTGAGTGCAACCTAAGTCATGGACTCTCTTACTGGTGAAACAACAGAAGTAAGTTGAGTTGCCAAGTAACCCAAGTTATACTAACTCAGTTTCATTGACGCTTGTGTCGGGGGAGCACGTGCATTTCCCTTCATTAGATAAATGACTCATTGTGAATTGTGAGTATATTATAATTATTATTGTGTTGCGGTGTGTTTGCATCTTAATGATGGCGTTACCATGGCGATGGTAAAAGAGGGGAAATGGGAGTGAATGTGACATTCACTCCCATCTGCCGGTCGAGGGATATGAGAGAGGCAGCCTCCTGCTGCTATGCTGGTATTCTTAAAAATATCTTTCCCTTGAAAAGCGGCTACGCTGGTATAGACGGTATTTGTGGTTATGTGACTGGTATTAAAGTGGCTCATATAACTGTGGTGTAATAGTGGCTGATAAGACAGTGTTACAGGGGCTGGACACATGTTGTGGTGTTGTGTTGTGGTAACCTATGACTGTGGCCATGGTAGAGTCTCCGTGAGCTGTGACAGTGACCTTGAGGACTGCTGTGAGGTGCCAGGTGCCACATTATTATACCACCAGGGAAATGTGTTAAGGGGAGCCATATGAGGCTGAGTGGCCTCAGTTTGCTCTCCATTGAAAAGATCTTGCTGACTAAAGTTAAACAGAGAGGCTCTTTCTATGATGAAGTCATGAACAAGTTTATATCAAAAACACGAAAAATATAATTGAATTATAAGTAATCAGGTATGTCAACCACTCAACTGTGTAATTTAGGTGGAAAGCTATTAGAAATATTGGAAATATCATTGATGCATCTGATAGATCTAATTAAACTCTACAACTGTCATAATGAATATTTGTTCTATGTATAATATTTACGCAGTAAAATTAAACCGTATATTTTTTTTCCATAAAATAGATTTTGTTCTAATTTTCTCGGAAACTATTAGAGATATTGAAAATAGCATTGCAGCATCTGATAGACCTAATTAAACTCTATAACTGACATAATAAATATTTGTTCTATGTATAATAATTACGCAGTAAAATTAAACAATTTTTTTCCAAAAAATAGATTTCGTTCTAATTTTCTCGGAAGCTATTAGAGATATTGGAAATATAATTGCAGCATCTGATAGACCTAATTAAACTCTGTAACTGTCATAATGAATATTTGTTCTATGTATAATAATTACGCAGTAAAATTAAACCATATCTTTTTGCCAAAAAATAGATTTCGTTCTAATTTTCTCGGAAGCTATTAGAGATATTGGAAATATCATTGCAGCATCTGATAGACCTAATTAAACTCTACAACTGTCATAATGAATATTTGTTCTATGTATAATAATTAAGCAGTAAAATTAAACCGTATATATTTTTCCCATAAAATAGATTTCGTTCTAATTTTCTCGGAAGCTATTAGAGATATTGGAAATATCATTGCAGCATCTGATAGACCTAATTAAACTCTACAGTTGTAATAATGAATATTTGTTCCTAGATCAAATTTAGCAGTAAAATGAAACTCACTTTTTTTTTCTTCATTTTCTCGAAAGCTATTAGAAATATTGGAAATATAATTGCAGCATCAGATAGACCTTATTATACTCTACAACTGCCATTATGAATATTTGTTCTTTGTTATTTACGCAGTAAAATTAAACCGTATATTTTTTCCATGAAATAGATTTAGTTCTAATTTTCTCAGAAACTATTAGAGATATTGGAAATATCATTGCAGCATCTGATAGACCTAATTATACTGTATAACTGTCGTAATAAATATTTGTTCTATGTATAATAATTACGCAGTAAAATTAAACCGAATCTTTTTTCCAAAAAATAGATTTCGTTCTAATTTTCTCGGAAGCTATTAGAGATATTGGAAATATCATTGCAGCATCTGATTTACCTAATTAAACTCTACAACTGTCATAATGAACATTTGTTCTATGTATAAAAATTATGCAGTAAAATTAAACCGTATATTTTTTCCAAATAATAGATTTCGTTCTCATTTTCTCGGAAGCTATTAGAGATATTGGAAACCACTCAACTGTGTTAGGTGGTAAGCTTAGCTAATCAAAATGAATGAATTTAATTATTCTAAGTTTTCACATAAAATTTACTTTATTTTCCAACTAACTATGAATAACTATAAAATTGTAATTACACACACACACACACCAGTAATTAGGTATATGTTAGTTATGGACAAGAATCACTGTTCAGCACACCCAGTGACAGAAACCACCATACGCCACTGATGTGTGTGTGTTGGCATATCCATAATAAGTAATAATAGATGTAGTAATTATAATAATAATAATAATAATACCACACTACACTCACACACAACTCAGGGAGAATGAAAGAAGTTATGTATTTTAAAAAACTTATTATTGATTACTTTTACCAATAAGATCACTTAGTATGTCTCTTGTAACTCTGGTATGTGTGTGTGTGTGTGTGTGTGTGTGTGTGTGTGTGTGTGTGTGTGTGTGTGTGTGTGTGTGTGTGTGTGTGTGTGTGTGTGTGTGTGTGTGTGTGTATACAGTATTGGCACTCTCATCTCCACCTTCCTTACACACACACACACAAAATATTTCCAACTTTCCAATCCTTCTCTCAGGCACCTTAGGATCACCTCACCTCACCACCCTAATACAACTTACAACTTATTTACTTACGGCTACGGAAGGATGTTGGGACTAGTAGTAACATCAGCTCTCTAACATCCCGTAGAATAAATAGTAATGATGTAACGTTCACTCTCCAACCTCATTGTCTCGTACTTATTAGCTCCATCCATCCCTCTCCTCCTCCACCTCATACTCATACTCAGGAACAGAATGAGTGTCTCCAGAGTATTAGAAATCGTTAAATAAGTTGTCATGGTGAAGAGTATAGGAAGACGAAAGATGTTGTAGAGACAGTGTTACAGAGTTGACCATAAATGAATTAGTATGAGGTTCAAAGACTCATTACCCAATATTATTCCTGTCAACATTCCTGGTCTTGGTGAATGGAAATAATAATATAAAAGGAAGCTGAATGTGATAAGTGATTTTAGCTTAATTTTCCCAGATTACCTCTTTGGTTATTTGATGTTTTACAAGGTTGGTCGCACAGAAATTGTGATTTCATTTTCCCGTTAATTTATCCTTTCTGTCTGTTATAAGTGTTGTAGGTCCTCATGTTCATTGCTTCACCTCATCTTCTCATCACTTGTTTCCAGTGTGTGTCTTAACATGTCAAGGGGTAGAAAGTGATGGTCAGCTGATGGTGATTATTATAAACATGATTTAGCAATGTTTGTGTGTCTATATGTAAACTCAAATGACTATCAGCTTCATAAACATGTTCGTCATTCCTAATACCAACCAGGTATTTTTTCTGGATGCATTTACATTTATTGTACCTTTTGTGGGGAGTTGTGGCTCGGGTTTGGTTGACTGAATCTAACTACAAATTAGTCAAGCAAACCCCACCAACACCCATGAATAAGGTTATAAATGTAAATGCCTCTGGGAAAAACCTGGTTAGTTTAGAGAAGGATAAACATGTGTAATTAGAAGTGTGTGTGTGTGTTGGGTGTCAGAACCTCAACAAATGCCTGAGTGATGGTACAGAAGCCCGGCTCATCACCGTTTCCTTCATCTCATTCATTATTGTAACCTGTCATTGTAGGTGTGTTTGGTGTGCATGGCTGGCAAGGTGATGTGTTGTAGGTGGGAACACATCGCTTAATACTTACTCAACTCACTCCTTCCTTCACCTGGTATACACCTTTAACACACTCCATCATGGCGGCCTCTAACACACACTCCTTCACTTGTATAATATTTTTACTTATTCCTCTACATATATGAGTATTTCCTCATTGTAAAAAACCAATATGTATACATGACTATAATTACTTTACACTATATTTAAAGATGACTCTGCAGGAACTTCTGCTTTGGGGAATCATAATGATACACAATGCAGGACTTGACAGGAAGGCAATAGGAATTAAATCATAACTTGGATAAAGATAAATAAAAACTTGATCACTTGTCATACACTCCCTTGTCACAGTATGGTTGGTGATGGTGATGGTCTCCCCCCACACCCACACCCACACACTGAACCTTTCTTTGTTTCAGGCGTGATGTGACGGTGTTGGTGTTGAGGCAACACACACACACTCAGGCTGGGGAAGGACGGAAGGACATGACGGCTGATGGTGATGGTTGTTGTTGTTACTGTAGGTTTCATTAAATCAGAGATGATGAATATTTGTTTCATATATTAATTTGTTTTGTGTTTTCCAAAGTTTTTTTTTATAATTTTCTATTAGAATGTTGGAACAGTTTGAATCACTTAGTTGAGGCATCACCTCCTCCTCCTCCTCCACCTCCAGCCCGGCTCAATACTGATGGTTTGGAGGCAGAGTCAGGTCAGAGATCAGGTCAACGCCATTACTTCAAGGTGAGCCGGTGGTTGTCTTTTGTTACGTTGAGTGAGGTTTGGTGTGCATGATGGTGCAGGCCGTTGTGTTAACAGTTATGCTGCTCAAGTATTACAATTCAATCCTGCAGCCATTCCATGTTTAAGAGTGAATGAAACACTTGTCCTCCATGATGCAGCCTGAGCCTGAGTGCCAGTGTGACCAACGGAGGGAACCATGTACTAAGGTTGGCTTGCAAGTATAAATAATGTTGAATACCAAATATTTTCACACAAAGGATTTGGTTGTCCCAGTATCAAACAAATTGTTTTGTCAATAATGCACTGCTGGGATTGTAAAATCAACCAATACAAAATTTAGTTCTGTTTAAGGCACAAAAACCATCATCTGCAACAGTGAACAGAACAGAACAGAGTGCAGAGTTGACTGTCCAAGTGAACCGACACCAGTCACCTGCCAAGGCCACCTGGGCACCAGGCTGGGAGTGTGACCCTGGTCTGCTGACACAGGCTGGGAGGTCATCACACAAGCTGAGGACCTGCAGGACAGGACCTGTCCAGTCATGGTGTTGAGGCAAACCATCATCAAGTTAAAATGTGTTATATGTGTGCCTCCCAGCGGTGCCGGCGCCTACACTCCCACTGCTGCCTGACTGTCACCTGTTACTAAGTGTTTGGAGGAGGGAAGTGATGCCACACACACCACACACCGTGGTTATCAACACTAGTTTCTGGCAATGCTCTCCCCTGACCGGCTGGTGCCTCCGTCTGCCCACCACACCCGCCCATATTCCTGTGAGAGTTGAGTGGAGGGTCTGCACCTGACTGACCCAGGAAACTAATACCACCAATGAATGAAACTAAACAAACCACACTTTGGTGTGTAAAATATAATTCATATCAGTTATTTTGTTCAAAGGATCATTTTCATTTCAAGTTTTAAATAAACTATTTATAGTTTTAGATCCATTCCGACATCGGGATTTGCTGCCGCTAACAAGGCAGAAGTACATGAACATAATGAACAACTGATTTCCATAACTATCCTCTCCATGTTGCCACAACTTGAAATGGCAACTTTGTAATCAACTCTGGTTAAACCAAAGTAAAGAACCAAGGACAGCCTCAACCTAACCTTCATGATGACCGGTATCACACAATACAAGTGTTGGTATGTGTTGTTGTGGTGGTGTGTGTGAGCTGACACCTGTACTCGCCCTGCAACCATGGCTGGCTGTTTCCTAAGTGTAACGAAATTCCATAAAAAGAAAATTACAAAATTAATCTGAATTCAATTAGTTGCACCATCAATATTTGATAAAACGTAGTTTAATGGTGTGTGCACGTGTTGTGTCTACATGGTGACGTGACGTACACATTTAATTGTTAACAAACTCTATTCATCCATCACGAGCCAGACAACACAAGCTTAACAGTGTGCCCGTGCCAGGGTTCCACAGGGCACCACACCACACCCTCACAGGATACTCCAACCAAAAACTAACTAAAAGGAAATCAAATAATGAACAAAACTAAAAAATAATGAAGCAACTAAAAGAAGTTTTCTAAAAGTCACCGGTAAATCCTTTCCAATAAAACTTTGTTGAAGACAACTAACAATTTGATATTTAAAATCAAGTGACGTTCAAGTTCTGTGACTGACCAACACCACCACGGTGTGAAGCAACACCACGGTGAGTGTGGCGGTCATGGAGATGGTGTGTCAGTGTTATGAGTCAAACTAAGGATGTTCCATATGATGTTGCACATGTGATGTGGATGTACAAAGGTGTTATGAAACACTTTGGCCTTGGCTTGAACCACGTGGTGGTGGTGATGTGTGGTGTTGGTGCCAATATCACACACACACACACACACGTGATGCTGTCACAATGACAAAGCAAATCAAATGTCAGCTCAAGGTAACACGAGATCAAGTTGAATCTGCCAATACTTGCACCAGACTAAATCAAATCTACTGATTCAGTAGAGACGAAACAATGTTAAAACTTGAGTCCAATCCTAAATGGAATACTGAATATAGTTGCAGTGCAGGATAGAGTTGTGTTGCTGTGTTCACCTGCACTCAGGTTGTGTGTGCTGCTAACCACCAGTGTGTTGGGTGTCACCACACTGCCTGTATCAACACCCAATCCTACGCTTGTCACACACAACTCAAACTCCATCACAATATCACACACACGCACGTCCCAACACTGTCAGAAACTGGAGTCCCACACGCTCACCCCAAACACTTCCTAGACCTAGACAGCCATCAGCAGCAGCAACAGCAGCAGTGCATCACACTGTTCCTCGCCGCCACAGACACAGATGGAGGAGACGTCTCCACCTAACAAAAGAATTAAACCAAACTGAAAGACAATAAAGATCCTGCCTGAGTGTAGACAAATTCCCTCTTCCTGCAGACTTAGTGAATATTTGGTAACTCATAGTTGAGCACACACATGGCCACCTCAGACCTCAGGAGGTGGCGGTGAGTGTCTCTGTGGGTGAACACTTCCACCAGGGGCTGGGTGTTGGCGTGGGACCGGGTGCTGCACCGGCCCCCAGCCTCCCCCGGCACCTTGTCCTCCCCCAGCAGGTTGTGGGTGGAGTGAGCCAGGCTGGCCAGGGGATGCATGCTCCTCCACTTGTCCTTGTCTTTATCCCGGTGAGACTTGGGTGGCCGGCCTCGGGGTGGTCGCAGTTCCTTGCACTCGTCACCCAGCAGCTTGGCAACCTCACGGCTCACCTTGGAGGACAACACAGGTTTTCTGCTCTTGGCTTGAGGAGCAGAGGTGGGGGCGGGGGCAGGAGTGAGGGCAAAGTGTGAGTGTGGCTCGTCCTCGTCTGAGCTAACACTGAGGTACTTGACGTCCTTGCATCCCACCAGGTCTGATGGGTGGTAGCCCGTCCCTTGCATCTCCTTCCACTCATCACGCCCAAGGTTGATCAACTCCCGGCACCGTCTGCTCCTTTTCCTCCTGTTTGTACTGTGAAGCTTGGTGGGGGGACACAGGGGGGGCTGGGGGTCCTGTTCTAGGGTGGTGGAGTGGTTGTCAGGTGGGGAGTATTCCTTCCTGATGGAGTTGAGGAGTGTGAGGTGTGGCCGGGGGGGAGTGCTTGGAGGGGTGGTGTCTGAGCCGCCTGGGTGGTGCTGCAGCTGGTCTGGCAGGGGACACAGGGCCAGCTGGGCACCACACTCCTCCGCAGTCTCCCCCGTCAGCTCAGGCCGGGCCAAGGCTGACGTGTGGCCGAGGGAGGAGACATCCTTGCCCGGACCAGGCAGATTGGTCACCTTTTTGATGCCCCCCATGGAGGCACCAGTGGTGCTGATAGGCCAGGGTGTGCCAAGCCTCAATTTGGCACCCAGAGCCGTCTTACCCTTTGGCCCACACACGTGCCGCTCCTCACT
This sequence comes from Cancer borealis, assembly GCA_036785275.1. NCBI lineage: Eukaryota > Metazoa > Arthropoda > Malacostraca > Decapoda > Cancridae > Cancer > Cancer borealis. The sequence goes on from JAXIVD010002908.1 coordinate 37,025, forward strand.
CCTCCCGTGGCTGTTCACTCGCCCCGGGACCAACACACTGCCAGGAAACAACTCCTTCTTTTCAACCTCATTCTCTGTGTGAGTCACTTTAGTTTTGAAGCCAGTACTACACTTTGTATATTCTAATGTATTCGTCACACTGTTTCCCCAAACACCACTAACATTATTCTCCAAAACTCCACAACTTTGGATGCTAACTTCACTGAATACTGTATTTTTACCACCATGACCACCACTATTAAAGTTGCAGTTACTGTGTTCCAGTGTGGAAGGAAAGCTGGTTAGTGCCACCTTCCACTCCCTAGAGGACGCAGGCCCTGCCACTTCTCCCCTGCCATGCTGTACCCTGGACAGGGGGTGGAGGCCGTCCCTGGTGTCCAGCTGCTTGGGTCCGGCCTGCACGTAGGCGGCAGAGTTGCCGTTCTCGTCTGTGGTGAGAGGAGCAGGACCCTTGATGGCCAGAGGAACACAGGCCACCTCCTCCCTCCGGCCTCCCCGCCCATCCTCCCTCCTGGGCTTGGTGCCATGCTTGTAAGGCGGCCGGTTCTCACTGAGCCTTGGGCCGAGGGTTTTCCTGGCAGGGTGTGCCGGCATGATGTGCCCCACGGCCCTGCGTGTGAGTCTGGTACCCTGCAGGTCCAGGTGACTCAGTTCCCTGAGGCCGCTGCGACGCAGCTCCCGGCACTCATCCCTCAGCAGCTTCTGCACCTCATTAGTCCTCTTGGCGGTGGCAGCACCACACTGTGCCGCGTGAAAGGACTCAAGGCTGACAGGCTCACCCGGGGACACCACGGCGCCCTCACTCGCCTTGCTCACCAGGGACTTGAACAGCTCCATCCCCTTGGTCACCAGGCTGGTCAGGAACTTGACACTGGACCCACCATCCAGCACAGGGCCGGTCAGGGCCTCCTCGGGACACAGCCGACCACACTCTTGTGACCCAACCTGTGACGTCTTGAAGGAAACGTGTTCGTCTATTTGCAGCGGAGTCTTAAAACCGATGTCTTCATTGATCTTCAAGGAATTGGTGCTTTCTGATGCTACTTTAGTATGGGCCATCATGGCACTGTGGCCGGGCAGGGAGGCCACCGGCACCATCGTTTCCTCTGTGGCACCACAACACTTCTGCCATCTGTACCCAAAGTCTGAGCTGACCGAGGCGGTGGGTGTGAGTGTGAGTGAAGTAGTGGGTGAGGGTGTGGGTGTGAGTGTGAAGGGACACAGGTCCTCAGACACAATCACACCCTTGCTGGATATGTCCAGAATGATGGTTTTTCCTCCATGAGGTGGAGACAAGTCTTCTTGGTTTTTCCGTTTTCGGCTGTTTCCCTTAGTGTGTGGTCCCTGGGTGCAGGGGGCAGGGGTGGCTGTGAGGGGGGGGCAGGGGCAGGGGCTGCGCAGGACATCCGTAGGTTGGCCATTGATCGCCGAGTCTCCTACGCGTCCAGCTCCACAGTGAGACTTTTGTTGAGACGACCAATGGCTATTCCCATTTTTTGAATACTCTGATGATTCTGAGGGCACCTTGGCCCCGGTGTGGGGGTAGCAGGCCAGCCCGTCCAGCTGTGGCGGGGCGTTGGCCGCCTCGCTGCGGCCCCGACCCACACGGATGTACTCGTCCTCATCGCTGGACAGGTCGATGACCTCGATGGAAGAGCTGGTGAGGGTGTGGTGGAGGGTGTTGCCTTCACCACCAGCCAGGGGCATCACCCTCTCCCAGTCCGGGGGCTGGGGAGGTGGGATGTGATGCAGGGCCCGGCTGGGGGGGAAGGTCACGGCTGCCCTGGCCTGCTGTCTGTTGACTCGGGTGATGCTGGAGCCCAGGTGGTCGGGGAACTTCTTCCTGGAGAGTGGCTTCATGAGGTCTGCCTCCAACTCCCTGTGTGTGGGTTCTCCTGACGCCCTGATGGGGCTGATGGTGATGCCAGCTGACAGGGGGAAGTGCAGCCGCCCATTACCATCCTGCACCAGCAGATTCTGTGTTGTCTTGAAGTTGTTTGAGATGAGCGGCAACACTGGTCTGGAGGACACACTAGATGGCTGCAGTGTGAGGCTCGGAGGCACCACCTGCTGCTGCTGCTGACTGTGTCCTGGCACCAAGGGAATGAAGCTGTTGTGGCCCACACTCAGTCCCACCAAGCTGTGTACACCCACCTGTCCACTGTACTGTGGTGCCAGGCTGCCACTGCCACTGCTGCCTGGCAGACACAGGCTGCTGTTCTCCGGTGGAAGTCCAGACATCCACTGCAGTTGGATGGTGCTCTGTGCCGAGGGTTTCCTGGGGTTGGCCCAGTAGTCAAGCTGCGGCTCCAAGGGGTCCAACGGGTCCAGTGGCTCCAGTGCACCAAGACCAAAGTGGTCTGGATCCAGGTGGTGGTGGTGGTGGTCATCTGTGAGGTCAATGCACGGGGCAGAGGTGGGTCCTCCCATCCTGAGCAGTCGGTCCACCATCCTCTTGGGCAGCCTCTTCACCTCCACCACAACAGGACGGCACAACCTCAACAACCGACGACTCTCTCGACTCAGTCCTGCAACACAACACCACACCATTACCATCACACCCATCACACACACTACAACACCAACACCACGCCACATACATCATACCCAACAACACACGTGTGCGCACACACCTGTTTGTATGGTAATGTTCCGTTCCCTCCGCTCTGCCCGACTGAAAGAGTACAGATGGATCCATTGCTGCCGCTCCTTCCTGTTCCGCCACACCACAATCCAACGGCTCGTACACCTGAGGAAGGAACGCACATCAACATCATCACCACCACCACCACCAACAACCACATCATCATCATCATTCACTCAAGCCTTACCTCCCCTACTCACCACCACCCATCCACACAACTCTTATCTACTCTTGCAACCACCACAATCACTCCTCCTCCTCCTCTTCTACTTCTTCTTCCTCCTCCTTCTTCTCCAAACACTATGCTTAGAGGACTTATTCCCTTCTCTTCT
>JAXIVD010002908.1:45000-52146 GCA_036785275.1 Cancer borealis
CGCCATTGTGGGTTCCTCGCTGAAATTACCGTTTTCTCAGACCGGCGTCCCTCTAACCCGTTTTCTACGAAGGCTAACTAACTTTATTTTTATTTTTTTCTTATCTTACTTCACTCCCTATCCACTAACATTATCATTATTATTACCGTTTATAAGGGAGGAGAAAGCCGGTTAGTAGGGAGTAGAGGAGGAGGAGGAGGAGGAGGAGGAAGAGGGGAGGTCTTTCAAGGTCATTGTTACCATATGTAGAGGAATGAGGAGAGGGGAGGGGAGGAAATGGAGGGGAAGACAGGATTCAAGGGAAGGTGGGAAAAAAATGGAGGAGGAGGAGGAGGAGGAGGAGGAGGAGGAGGAGGAGGAGGAGGAGGAGGAGGAGGAGGAGGAGGAGGAGGGAGAGACAAAGAAATGAGAAACAAAAAAAAAGTAGAAAAAAGGAATGTTTGAGAGAGAGAGAGAGAGAGAGAGAGAGAGAGAGAGAGAGAGAGAGAGAGAGAGAGAGAGAGATTAATTACACATCCTTTGTTCCTTCCACTTCTATCTCGATTAGAAAAAAAAAAAAAAAAAAAAAAAAAAAAAAAAAAAAAAAAAAAAAAAAATCACATTAATAATAAAAAAAATAAAACGAGTTAACCTGAAATCCTTAAGCTTCCCCTATTAAAATGACTCCGTTTTCTATGAGGCACACCAGAGAAAACGAAACCCATTAAGCATCGTTTTGAAATCCATGAGTGATACGGAAAAATAGTAGTAGTAGTAGTAGTAGTAGTAGTAGTAGTAGGGGGAGGAGGAAATGTTAGAAAAAACACTCTTAATTAAGTTTTGCGATTAATAAGAATGATTGCAACACACACACACACACACACGCACACAGAGATAAGTTGTGTAATCATTAATCTCTCTCTCTCTCTCTCTCTCTCTCTCTCTCTCTCTCTCTCTCTCTCTCTCTCTCTCTCTCTCTCTCTCTCTCTCTCTCTCTCTCTCTCCCTCCCTCCCAGACGGCGCCTGTTTTACATAATTAATAAATAACCTTTAAAAAAACTTTGCGCATGTTTTATCGTACACACACACACACACACACACACACACACACACACACACACACACACACACACACACACACACACACAGAGATGTAGCAATAACGTTGGAATAACATGGATAACTCTACATTCTCTCTCTCTCTCTCTCTCTCTCTCTCTCTCTCTCTCTCTCTCTCTCTCTAGCATCACAAAGACGTAAAGAAAACCGGAAATAAACTTTTACAATAACTAATTTAAACTAATAACAATCAAAACCTTGTATAATATTTTTTTTCTTGGAAGCACACACACACACACACACAGAGGGGCAGAGGGCAGGATTCCTAGCCTTCCGTGCCTGACTGGTGTTCAAGGTCACAACGCCAGGGGTCCCGTCACGCACTATTTCCTGCTCCGTGAAGTTGGAGGAAGGAGTGAACATTGCGTAAGGAGACTAAACCAAACTGTACCCGGGATTCGAACACAGGATTTCATGGTTGGATCACGATATTATTATGAAAACAACAACAAAATAATTATAATATTGATGATGATGATAATAATAATAGTCAGCATTATCATTACTAGTATTATTATGATACAATATGAAACAATATATTCGTTGCTTGTTCTATATATATAATTCAAGTTTGATAATGGAATACAATAGTTTAATGCAAAAAATAAACCATTATCATCCTTATCATCACCATTATGACTGTAAAGTCGAATAATAAAAACATTCTCTCCACGTACGAGAAACGAGTTTTAATCACATTTCATTTACACCAATTAAATTTTACGAGTGTCAGTCTGAAAACTCAAAATTAAATGAAAACCTAGATATGAAAGCACATTATACATTTAAGTGTGAATAACTTTGAATGTACGCACACACGCACGCACGTACACTTTAAAGGTGACGTGTATGTATTGTTGACACTTTAATGATCGTAGTATTCTGTAACACCAAGGGAACAGAGTGAACATCAGTGTATTCTTCCTTGTTTGTTCAGTTTAATTTCCTTCGTTTAGTTTGTAGTTATAATAGTGTTACGGTGCCTTACACACAAACACACATACACACACACACACACACACACACACACACACACACACACACACACACACACACACACACACACACTATACAGTACAATGTAACGGTGTAGCGGTATTACTAACAGAACACTAATACACACACACACTCATACATGCTATACATAAAACAAACTACATATTGTTTCGTTGTGTTTGAAAATAATGATTCTTTATATAGCGCAAAACAAGACCAAATAAAAATATAAACTGCATACTCTTTCGCGTGTTTGAAAATAATGATTTTATATATTATAAGCGCGCTGATCCTAAGACGAAAACTTCTGATCCTAAAACAATTATCAAAATCCTAAGACGTTTATATTAACTTTTCCTCCTCCTCTCTTTTAATCTTCCTCTCCTTTCCTCCTCCTCTCTTTTAATCTTCCTCTCCTTTCCTCCTCCTCTCTTTTAATCTTCCTCTCCTTTCCTCCTCCTCTCTTTTAATCTTCCTCTCCTTTCCTCCTCCTCTCTTTTAATCTTCCTCTCCTTTCCTCCTCCTCTCTTTTAATCTTCCTCTCCTTTCCTCCTCCTCTCTTTTAATCTTCCTCTCCTTTCCTCCTCCTCTCTTTTAATCTTCCTCTCCTTTCCTCCTCCTCTCTTTTAATCTTCCTCTCCTTTCACCTTTCTTTTAATCTTCCTTTCCTTCTCTCTTTAAATCTTCCTCTCCTTTCCTCCTTCCCTCTTTTAATCTTCCTCTCCTTTCCTCTTTCTCACCTTTCTTTATTGTATCTCTATTTCCTCTCTCTGTTTACTATTTCAAAACAACTCTTGCATCGCACCCTTCATAACTGTATATAGAAGGCAAGATACAGATCCGCACGTCACCAGTATGAAAGGTTACTGTACTTCAGCACACCACGTCACCACACTACGCCACCACACGCCTGCCACCACAAAGGAAGGGTCGGTTCTAAGGTGTAGTGGTAGACTCGTAAGCCCTATGTTGTGGGTTCGATCCTGGCTCACGGCTGCTCCTGGATGGGAGAGAGAGAGAGGGGCAGCACTCTCTCTCCCACCCTAGCAGGACTATATGACTATATTATATAAGGTAATATAAGTAATAGTAATAGCAGTGGTAGTACTAGTAATTAAACGAAGGTAAAGAAGAACAAGAATAGAAAAGAAAGAACAATAATAATAATAATAATAATAATAATAATAATAATAATAATAATATAATATCTAACTTAATGTGTAAATAACTAATTGGTCTCACAAATAGGATAATTCTGCATCATTATTATTCTTTTTTCCTCCTTGTTACGATAATAATAAGAGTATTGCCTCCACATTATCCATATTAAAACGAAATTATTATTATTATTATCATTATTATCAACATGCATTATTTACGCATTTTATTTCGTGTGCAATTTAAATTATAATAATTTTTTTTCTCATTTACGCTTTCCAAAAATAGTCTAGAATTTCGATTGAATTTGTTTTATTTGAAATTTAATTATTGAAGCTTTTTTTGGTTAAATTTGCTTAGATGAGCCGGAAGAATGTTTGTTTTATTCATTTTTTTTTTGTTAAACACACACACACACACACACACATTACGTCATAGAAGACAAAAATTTTCCTAGAGTACAGAAGATATTTGATAAGACAGACAGACAGACAGACAGATAGACAGATAGCCAGACATACATACACACACAGTAGCTCGTAAGATAAATAGAATAGTATTACAAGTATGAGGAAAAAAATGAACTGTGTGTGTGTGTGTGTGTGTGTGCACGTGCGTTTGAACAGGATATAAAAGAACAGGACATGACTTCTAATATCAACATAGGGACAAACCCCTTTTAACTCTCTCTCTCTCTCTCTCTCTCTCTCTCTCACCTGGACCACGATGATGTCTGGCCAGTAACTATCCAAAAAGTGGACCACACAGGGCCATACAGAGAACATGGTCCAGTAGTAGTAGTAGTAGTGAGAGAGAAAGATATATGGTATGTGTGTCTGTTTATCTCTCTCACTGTACTGACAAGGAAGTCTCTCTCTCTCTCTCTCTCTCTCTCTCTCTCTCTCTCTCTCTCTCTCTCTCTCTCAGCTTGCCCTTTTAAAACTTTGCAAAAGAAAGGAAGCAAGGGAGGGAGAGAGGGAGGGAATGAAGGAATGAAGGAAGGAATGAATGAATGAATGAAGGAAGGAAGGAAGGAATGCAGGAGGGAAAGAAGAAGGAAAGAGGAAAGAAGGAAGGAAAGAGAGGAAAGAAAGATAAGAAATGATAAGTATTGTTTCGTCACACACACACACACACACACACACACACACACACACACACACACACACACAACACACACACACACATACACAGGCCGCCTCATGTGTACTTATAGACACATACATACATAAGTACACCTGTTAATAATCATGTAGGTATAAAATTTACTTGTGTATACCATTTTTTACTACTACTACTACTATACTACTACTACTACTACTAACCCTACTACTACTTCTTCTCTCTACGTCTTCTTCCTTCCTCCTCTCCTCCTTACTCTTCCTCTTTCCTAGAATTTCACTCCTCCTCCTCTTTCGTATATAAATTCTCCTCCCACATTCTATTCCTCGTAAATTCCCCATGTAGTTTTCTTAGTACAATCATGGAGGGAGGGAAGGGTGGGTGGGGAGGAGCTTCTACTGTACTATCCTTTCCTCTAATACAAGTAGTTCTATCAAACGCCTTCGCAGGACCCTAGGGGTATGTTGCTGTTTGGGTCCCTTGTATTCCTCCTCCTCTCCTCCTTCCTCCTATCACCTTGAGGTCACACATCAGTCATGGTTGAGTCATTGTGAGTCAACATAAGGAGGAGGAGGAGGAGGAGGAGGAGGGAGGAGGAGAGGAGGAGGAGGAGGAGGAGGAGGAGGAGGAAATGAAGAAACATTCAAAAAGGGAGAACATGAGGAAAATCAAAATAGATAAAATAAGGAGGAGTAGGAGGAGGAGGTGGAGGAGGAGGAGGAGGAGGAGGAGAGGAGGAGGAGGAAGGAGGGAGGAGGAGGAGAGGAGAGTGAGGAAGAGGAGAGGAGGAGGAGGAGAAGCGGAAGTGATGATGATAAAGGCAACGAATGAAGAATAAGGAGAGAGCGAGAGAGAGAGAGAGAGAGAGAGAGAGAAGAGAGAGAGAGAGAGAGAGAGAGAGAGAGAGATGAGAGAGATAGGAGAGAGAGAGAGGAGAGAGAGAGAGAGATGGAGGGTGGAGGGGGGTGAAATAGGCGCCTCATACATATTTAAGGAAGAGAGAAAGACAAGGGAACGGCTGAGAGAGAGAGAGAGAGAGAGAGAGAGAGAGAGAGAGAGAGAGAGAGAGAGAGAGAGAGAGAGAGAGAGAGAGAGAGAGAGAGAGAGAGAGAGTGTCACATCCCTAATCAGCAAATACACACAAAGAAAAAGTCATAATCTAGTTGTCTTTGTCAACGCTATAATTTTTTCTAAAAGTGGGCGAGTAGACCACGCCCACTTTTCCCTTGTCTCCGCCCCCCTTGCTCACTGGCTCCTCCCACCTCTTGTTTACCTTAGAGAGAGATGAGAGAGAGAGAGAGAGAGAGAGAGAGAGGAGAGAGAGAGAGAGAGAGAGAGAGAGAGAGAGAGAGAGAGAGAGAGAGAGAGAGAGAGAGAGAAAAGTTATTTGGTAACTCAATCTAATCTTCTTTCTTGAAGGTCACAAGAAAGAAAGAAAGAAATGAGAGGAAAGAGAGTGAGAAAGATAGAGAAAAAAAAAAATAGATAGAAAGATAAACAAAGAGAAAAAATCAGAAGACCAAGTACAAGGTAACAAAGATAAGGTAAAGTATAAGGTAGAGTATAAGGTAAAGTATAAGGTAAAGTATAAGGTAGAGTATAAGGTAACGAATATAAGTAAGAAATTTTAGGTAGAGTATAGTGTAAAAAATATAAGGTAACCATTTTTCTTCTTCCATATCCTGACCCCGTGGCGATGATAGCTTAATTAACGAAGACCTTAGATGGTTTGCCTCTGCCCGTTTAGTAGCGCGTGTTAAATTTTTGAACTGACCAGCCTTATTTCTAGTTAGTGGGCTCATGCTGCCAGCGGAAGGACGTCAATGCATACAACTTTAAGGTAGGAAGTAAAGGTAAGGTATAAGGCAGAAAGTATAAGGTAAAGTATCAGTCAACTCATCACCCTCTTCTCGTTCCTGAAGGTGACAAGAGCTTCTTCCGTTGATCCGTGGTACATGGAGGGTGGTTCCGTCCCCTGTTGTCGTTGGAGAAACGGTAGCCCTGTAAGGGGCATCTGTGCTACTAGGGAGGGCGCAAGACTGTAGCAGGTAGTCACAGCCATGGAACGAGTAACAACGCTCTACCAAACCCATCTGTGCGAAGGAAGGAAAGGAAGGAAGGTGTGAGTGTGTGATGGTTGGGTTGGGTTGGGTAAGGTTAGGTTAGGTTAGGTAAGGTAAGGGTAAGGTAAGGTAAGGTAAGGTAAGGTAAGGTAAGGTAAGATAAGGTAACGTAAGGTAAGGTAAGGTAAGGTAAAGTAGTAGTAGTATTAAATTGTTGTTATTATTATCAGTAGTAGTAGTAGTAGGTTAGGTTAGATAGTCATAGTAGTATTAGTATTAAAAGTAGTAGTAGTAGTAGCACAAACAAACAAACAAACAAAACAAACAAACAAACAAACACACACACACACACTCACACCACACGTACACACATCTCTCACCAGTGCAGTCCTTGAAGGCGGCATCCTGAAGGGTAGTTTCTTAGGCCACCATGGGGGCCTTGGAGGTGTGACCAGGGGGCGGGGCCGCCTTCCTCCCCCACGCTGCATCTCACCATGAACGGCCACGAACACCTCCAACTCACTCTGAAGGGGGAAACGAAGGCTGGGGTGTGATGGGCTGATGGGAACTGAAGGGAATTGATAGGAGTGACGGGAACTGAGGAGAAAGTGATGGGAACTGAAGAAAAGTGATGGGAAGTGAAGGGAAGTGATGGGGAAGGTGATGAAAAACTGATGGGCAAGTGAAAGAACTGAAGAGAAGTGATGGG
>JAXIVD010002909.1:0-5000 GCA_036785275.1 Cancer borealis
CTATATATCTTTCTCTTCGGCTTTTTTTCAGTGTATGATGTTTTTATACACGTTTTTTCACATTTAGTTAATGAACATTTGTTTGATTAATGACACATAACCCCTCGGCCACGCGTCTGCAAATCGCCTCTAACCCGGAAATATGGAGATAACAGGATGGAACAATTGTCTGCAAGCACCGATAACCCAGTACTGAGCCAGGTAGAGGTGAAGGCAGGTGTGCTGGCCACTCCAAAAATTAAAGCGTAATGCGATGCGCCGGGTGTGGGCGCTTGCATTAACATGTATTCTGTTAAGTGGGATTACTTTGATCTTGTCTTTAAATGTGTATAATACTGGTGAATAGTCCTTCGATTGAATTGATCAGAGGAAGTAAGATTAATAGATGCAGCCATACTAAGCAGGCCCACTGGCAAGGACGCACTAAGTCACGGTGGTGTGGTATCTGCCTTAATCATCACCAACTATGACCACCACATCGATATGATGACTTTCAGTCCCCAGCAGCGATGGAACAATTGGCCACGGTGGTCATACCTCACCAAAAACATTGGGTACAGATCGGCACCTCTGGCCAGGAAATTAGAATATAGTATGTATTAATAAAGTGTTCATGAATATACATACCTACTTTGGACAGAAAATAACAGCAATTCCATAATGAAATTAAAATACACACACATACACATACACACACACACACACACACACACACACACACACACACACACACACACACACACACACACACACACACACACACACACACACACATATATATATATATATATATATATATATATATATATATATATATATATATATATATATATATATATATATATATATACATATATATATATATATATATATATATATATATATATATATATATATATATATATATATATATACATATATATATATATATATATATATATATATATATATATATATATATATATATATATATGAAGTGGAAGGACACAACATCTGAGAAATGTAGGGGAAATTTTCGAGCATAAAGCGTGAATTTAATTATCGACGAGATGTTGACGTTTCAGAAAAGTTGAAACGAGTTGAGTAAAAAAGAAGAACGATGTGATGAGTGTGCAGGAAAGAGGAGGAGGAGGAGGAGGAGGAGGAGGAGGAGGAGGAGGAGGAGGAGGAGGAGGAGGAGGAGGGAGTAGAGCAACCAATCACAGAGACATTGCTGTGGAAATTCGTTTTACATTTATCCTCGAAATTAAACGTACATTTTCTTTTATCGAGAATATTCCTCAAAAGAAATTATGTGGGATGGTTAGCCTTTGTTGAGGAAATATTGTGATGTAATGAGTAGACGTGATACGAGTTAGTGAATACAATAACAGGACCAGTACACGTAGACGGATGAGAAGCAATGGTGAATTACAGTAAAAGTAGAAGTCTATCTTTTACTTTCCTTCATTCTCTCTACATTATTCATTCTGGCAACATAATATTTTCATTGAGAACGGCTTGATTTACAAGCCTGTGTGTTTAGTTAAACTATTAATGTTGGTTTTGGTGCAACAATTTAAACGGATAGATGAGAGAGGCAGAACAACCTCTTCTCCGTGACCTTTCCTCCACTCTCCTGACCTTCACTTCTCCCCGCTGCCCTTACCAAGTTGTGCCACATGGTATTTCCCCTTAAGGGCCGCCCACCCTCGCTTCGTCTTGCTTTCCGTTGTTTCTCCTCCCTGTGTGACGCGTGTGTTCCTCTGCATCCCCTCATTCACCTCGATCCCACGTTTCCCCTCAGGTCGACGCTGAAATGATGTTATGGCGCCGCAGCACCGATCATCCCAGCCACATGGCCGCGGAAATCCTATAGTAAAACTTGTCCGTTAGAGACCTCGACGCTTGTTGAATTTGTGAGCCAAGTGGAGTGACCACCTTCATCGAGGGACGTTGCTACAATGTAAATTATTTTTTCTTTCGTGTACAGAAGCCCAGATGGTGAGGCCAATGGGTCGCGTGAGGGGACCCGCCGGTGCTTTATTGCTATGTCGTGGTGCTGAGCGCACTCCCGCTCCCAGGCGGCCGCTGTAAATTGGAATTTTCGGAGAGGGTGAGTGTTGTTGTGGTCGGTGACTCGTCGCCGGCAGTGGCGGTGATGGCCTCCCCCAGCGGACCATAACTTGACCAAGACGTTGACTGTGGCCTCGTGAGCCTCACCCACCCACCCACCAACCCTCCTGTACAAGGGATCACAACCACTCATATATATATATATATATATATATATATATATATATATATATATATATATATATATATACATACACACACGCACGCACACGCACGCACGCACACGCACACGCACGCACACGCACGCACACACACACACACACACACACACACACACACACACACACACACACACACACATACACATACACACACACACACACACACACACACACACACACACACACACACACACACACACACACACACACATACACGCACGCACGCACGTACGCAAACACTAAATTTTTATTTTAAATGTTTTGCTATCTCTTTTTCTTAGTATCGTTTATTATGTGGTTTATGCGTGCTTGTTTGCACGCGCGTGCTTTTGTGTGTCTGTGTGTGTGTCTGTGTGTGTGTGTGTGTGTGTGTGTGTGTGTGTGTGTGTGTGTGTGTGTGTGTGTGTGTGTGTGTGTGTGTGTGTGTGCGTGCGTGCGTGCACCAGACTGGAAGCTTACTGTCTTCCTGGAACGAGAATGTCCTATTTTTCCTGAAAGTAATTACAAGTTTCTCGTTATCTTGCTGTGGTAATTATCAATGTTGTAGAAACAAAGTTAACAGTAGCTGGGGAGTCAAGGTAAATGACAACTGAGGGTTTTTATCAAATTATCAATTTAATGAAAAAATTATCTAAGCATTTGCTTTTACTCATTAACAATAATGAAAGTGTGACTGCTAGCACCATCTTCCCTACAAATAAACAATAAACTATAGAAGAAAATTAAAATAATGTTTTAAGATTTGTGATAACGCTTTTATGTCATAAACAGTATCTTAAGCAGCATATTTAACTAGGAGAGGATATACTATTAGGCCACCATCGGCGTATATCTATTAATTAACTGTAATGTGGTCATGTGTTATACAAGAACTTTACGGACATTAGGATGACAAGTGAATGAGTGCAGCATTGAACGAAGCTTACTTTGTAAAGGTTTGGATCAATACAACGCTTAAACTGAGGTATGTCGGCTCAAAACTCCATCGGCAAAGACATCATCCACTAACCGACCCGATCGCCAACTCATGGTTCAAATTTACGGCAGGACTCACAACACACAACACACCTCCATCATTATACTCTGAATAATGTGAATACAAGTAAACTTCACTAAAAGAAGAGATTATTGTTCCAAAGATGGCTAGCGAGATTGCGAGTAGGTTGACTTTTACCATCCGTAATGTGTGTGTGTGTGTGTGTGTGTGTGTGTGTGTGTGTGTGTGTGTGTGTGTGTGTGTGTGTGTGTGTGTGTGTGTGTGTGTGTTCGGCATACTAGTGAGGATGTAACTCTGCCTGTGCGTACACTGGTTGAGTTATTGCAAAATGTTCGTACAGTGATTGCAGAGTTTCCTTGATGATGTTATTATTCATCAGTAAGTGTTCATCAGTGTGTTCCCTCGTGCATACTGAAACATTAATATCCGTGTTTGCCAGAACACCACGCCTTGGATATTAACGAACTTTAACTAATGTGAAATGTGAGAATATCCTTATTCACAGTGTTGACATTTTTCACTTTAAAAAATAATAGAATATCACCTACGAGGACAAATGAATGTATATGGAAAAAACATCCATCTTTTCTGTAGTTATGCATTTGACTGCAAAGTCACGTATCAAAACAAAATAATATTCTTCACTACTTTCATGCTTAGAAGAAGAAAAACATGACAAAAACTTTCCATTTTTTTTAAACTTCTTCCATTTCCCTTACAGACCAGTGAAAAAAATGAAATCTTTGAAAAAGTAAAACACCAGTGCTTATCCAAGCAAGACGCTAAAACCACTTTTGTGAGGAGCGGAAATGAGAAGTTACAGCGGGAGGGGTTCCTGTGTGTATGTAATGGTGGGTCTGGCAGACTGTATGGAAGTGTGACCTCTGTACCGACCTACCAAAGGACGTTTTTGCTGTCCCTGACTCACCGGACAACTTGGCGACTCCTTAACAAAAACTGCAAAATCTCGTGTAAGTTAATCATCCCCAACTAAGGCGGAATTAAGACACAGTTCATGCCAGGGAGGCTGGAGGGGAAGGCGGCAGGAAAGGAGAAAAAACTAGAAGATTTGGAGAGAGATTTTAGGTGGATGGCCTTGGAGGGAGGGATGAGAGATGCTGAAACTGGGATATAGAAAGCCAAAAATATAACTAGAGTCGGAGTGTGAGGGCCAGAGGATTGTCGGGATGGTATGGAATGTGGGTGTAGAAGCAGCTCCAAAAGGCTGTCTTAATAATTCTCCAATAGGTGAAGCAGCTTTAAAACTTCCCTTATATAGGAAAAATAAAATCTTAAAACATAGATATATAACCTCAATAGTTATAATAAATTAGTTTTGTGCCATAATGAGAACGTATAAGAAAGGAAAAAAAACGTCGATGCGTGATGTTTCCTCAAGTCTTTATCCAATAAAAGGACGAACGTGATAAAAGGTCAATCAAGACAAGAGAAGTCAATAAGAGACAATGACAACTGACTGTTAATTCGATGATTTCCGTCGGAGATTAGTGTGACCAAGTGATGATTGACATGTGAACGCTTCCCCTGCATAACGGGAGGAGGAGGAGGAGGAGAGAAAGAGAGAGAGAGAGAGAGAGAGAGAGAGAGAGAGAGAGAGAGAGAGAGAGAGAGAGAGAGAGAGAGAGAGAGAGAGAGAGAGAGAGATAAAGAGATAAAGAGAGAGAAAAGAAGAGAAAAAAGACAGAGAGAGAGGTGGAGAGAGGGAG
>JAXIVD010002909.1:7500-12500 GCA_036785275.1 Cancer borealis
AGCAGAAGTAATTCGAAATTATGCCTAGTGTAACTTGATGAAATTAAAAATGCCTTCATTTCAAACCTAAAGAGAAGGCGTAATGAGCACAACCCAAATCAAGACTGGTGAAGGGCCGGAGGATTAAGAGCAAGGAAACAGCTGTAGGTGAAATTACATTCATGAAATTGGATGATTCCACAAGTCAAGGGAACTTATTATCAATTCATTACAGAACCCTGAATGGCACATCAGCACTGGAGGTGAAGATGAAGTTATGAAGAAATACATAAGAGTGGAGGAGTTTTTGAGAGAATATCAATTAAGGGACTAGACAGGTAACAGGAATCAGGGATGGGGGAGTGTAGTCAGGTGGCTGAAATAGGACCATAGTAGTCTAGGATTATAACAGAAAACGAACGGGAGATTTACTCAAGTCCAGTGTGTTCAGGAAACTGAAAAAGAAGATGGCATCCAGCAGGGTGATCAAACAATGATAGATAATGACATGGTTTCATTTCAAGGAGACTCAAAAAGTACACCATTCCCTTTGCCGTAGTGAGCCATTGTGTATAGCTCGAGTACCAACAATACAATCATTCGAGTCACACTTGACCAATGACGAAGACAGACCTGATGGACAGGCTTTGCGCGACACTCAGGAACTATTCCATCTATAACCAAGACGACCTTAGCAGTAATGTGGAAAACAAATGTGGCTTACAAGTGGCGGGAGGGTGAAGTACAACACAAGTTTTCCTTTGGAAGAATTACTGCACATTTTTAGAGACGTGCGCGCACGCGCGCACACACACACACACACACACACACACACACACACACACACACACACACACACACACACACACACACACACACACACACAGATACATACATACATACACATACACATACACATACACATACACATACACTCACACACACATACACACACACACACACACACACACACACACACACACACACACACACACACACACACACACACACACACACACACCATTATAAATAAATATATATATATATATATATATATATATATATATATATATATATATAATTCTATTTTTTTATCTATCTATCTATCTATCTGTCATCCACGGTTCCAAATATGTAGAGTATTCCGTTCAGGTCAGTTTCCTAATGTGAATCAGATGATGTTTCTTAATCCAGGATTTTTCTCTCCTCTAACCTTGCATTTTCAGTATTAACCAAAAAACATGAAGCCTTTTTCGTTTGAAATTAATAACTTTTCATTAAAGAGTGTGTATGTGTGCGCGTGCGTGCGTGTGTACCCCGTACCCTCCTCTCTCTCACATTAACTATGCTTTTTTCACGGCAAAAAAAAATTTCTTAGCTTTTAAAGACGATTCTACCGTTCTATTTTTTTCAACTTTTAATCTAATAACATTTCTTTTTTTTTCAATAATTGGTTTGCATTTTGTGATTTTCATTTTAATAGTTACCAGTTGCAATAATCATATTGTAGATTTATAAATTTTCTGATTCTCTCTCTCTCTTTCTCTTTCTCTTTCTCTTTCTCTTTCTCTCTCTCTCTCTCTCTCTCTCTCTCTCTCTTTCTGTCTCTGTCTCTGTCTCTGTCTCTGTCTCTGTCTGTCTCTGTCTGTCTCTGTCTGTCTCTGTCTGTCTCTCTCTCTCTCTCTCTCTCTCTCTCTCTCTCTCTCTCTCTCTCTCTCTCTCTCTCTCTCTCTCTCTCTCTCTCTCTCTCTCTCTCTCTCTCTCTCTCCATAATCTCGATCCCCTTCCCCCCCTCCCGTAAGTGATCTCTCAGCTTTACTCTTGACGGTGTTAAAGATTGCAGCCCAGACCAGCCCGCGTCCCCCGCTGCCATCAGGTCCTTCCCTCACTTTCGTGCCTATCCCCTCACGCTCCGCATATCATCCAGCACTGCATCACCTCCACCTTTCCAGATCCGTGCGTCCTCTTGCCTAATAACGTCCTCCACTTCCTTCACCCATTTACACCTTCTCTGAACTCTGCCTCGTCGCACCTCACTGTGCAAGATGTATTTTTATGTTGTTCTGTCTCCGTTAGTCATAGTATTTCGTATCATTCACCTGGATTGGCTTTATTAATCCCTCTGTTCCTGTTTTTCGATTTCTATCTTCATCACCGACTAGTCTTATCTGTCTGGCATTGGCGCTAATTTCTCCTCCTTCCAATGACGCTCTTCGGCCCGTTTCTCAGTGGTTGATCTTCCAGCGCTTGCATCGTTCTGGGTAAGGATTAGCGGTGCGGCAGATGTTTAGCTTCTCACATTCAATTTTACTTTAACTTTCAGTGAACCTGTCGCCTCAGTAATGGTGGCATTAAACATTAAATACTTTGTGGTAATGGTAACGACAGTAGTGGGAGTATTAGAAGTAGTGGTAGTTTTAGTAAAAGTATATTCAATTGCTTTCCTGAAGTGTCATATACTCGTAACACTTATGCTGGAGTTACAATTAAAACCATTAGAGAGAGAGAGAGAGAGAGAGAGAGATAGATAGATAGATAGATAGATAGATAGATAGATAGAGAGAGAGAGAGAGAGAGAGAGAGAGAGAGAGAGAGAGAGAGAGAGAGAGAGAGAGAACATGGCCGTATTCTAACTCTACCTGTGATACCTTCGCTTGTATTCAGAAGCGACACAATTAAGTCGTTTAGCAATATGAAACGGAGTCAGTACAACATAGGATAAGAATTCAACAGCACTATATCAGTCGTCCATCACGTTGATAATTAGAATACAATGAAAATCGCACTAGTCCCTTTACCAAAATGTATTAACTATTTTTCTCTAAGTATCATCATCATCATCACTATTTTCATCACTATTATTGTACTGTTATTGCTATCACTGCTGTTATCGGTTGGCTAGCTTGGTGGATAGCGCACTCGGCTCACAACTGAGAGGTGTGGATCACGTATCTCCCGCCAGGTGGAGATTACTTGGTCTGGTGTTCTTTCACGCTTAAGCCTCTGTTGACCTAACAAAGAACAGGCACGAGCCAAGGTCATGAAGCTGTGACCCCGCGAGTGGCCAAACACATACACAGACTCAGACACAGACACACAAACACACACACGCAAACATACATACACACACACACGTCAATGAAACAGACGAGCATAGGTTTCAGTCTGACGCATACCATTATTAATATTGCTGCTGCTGTTATTATTATTATTGTTGTTATTATCCCTATTTGTACTGATTGTTGTTTTGCTGTAGTCATTGTTCTGTTTGTTGTATTGTAAATGTTTTTGTTTGTTGTTGTTGTTGTTGTTATTATTGTTGTTGCTGTTGTTGCTCCCGCCCTTGCAGCATTTGTTATTTTTATATTGCCGTTATTTCGTTGCTACACCTGATGTTGTTTATCATTATTTGCGTCATGTTTATATGTGCAGTTAGAGTTCTTCATAACATGCGTGCGTACGTCCAATTTTTGTTATGTTGCGTGCTTGTTTGTTCATATGGCATTGTAAAAGTTCGTATGGACGCAAAATATGGATGGAATTTTCCCCGTCAACGCGAGTAACGAAAGGTAATACATGATCAGGATTTACATCAAACTACGCTGTGTGTTGTGCTGATCAGGTAAAACAATGAAACATGTTGTTCCTCCAAGCACTAGACGCTTTTATACAATATATTGCAGTGAATAACAACGAAATGGAACGGAAATTACATCATTGTGCTTTTTTTTGTGTGCTGATACATGTATTATTTCCATTCCCAAACATGAAAATCAAAGGAACAAATACCTGAAAAACACCTATTTTTCCACCTATTGATTTGAAAACATGCCTGCAAGCGCTATGGCTGAGGAAACAGGATGTAAGTCGCACTCAAGGTTGCATTCAGAGGAGTCACTCGCGCTGTTTGGGAGTGAGGGTGGTCAAGAGTATGAGGTAGTCAGCTGAGTACGTTATGTAAATGACTGAAGTAATGTGAGATCATGAGGTGAGAAACCTGTTGAAACTGTTGGGATGTTTCAGAAGAGCGGAGGCAAAAAGAAAAGGAAAATTTGATAAGTTTTTCAAGTGCTTGGGGTGCGGTGTCATATGAAGTGGGCGATGCAAGGGCCGTGGGAGCTTGTGAGGAGAATAACAACCATGTTTAAAAGGGAAAGAGCGAGCCTCACCACAGCCTCCCCTCGGTAGCTGCGATCCTCCCCTTCAGGTGGGCCAAGGGCAGGCAGCGTTTTTACCCTCAGGAACAAACTGAACAAGTCGAAACAAAAGGCAAGACCCAAAGGAGGAATGGGGGAAGGGCAAGAGACAGGGAGGGAGGAAGGGAACGAGGGAGAATGAGAAAGGGAAGGAAGGGACGGTGGGGGTAAGGGAGGAGTAGGGAGGAGGAAGAAAAAGTGTGTCTGGGATGTGGCGACCTGTTGCTCCCCTTACCCCCTCCCCCCTCCCCCCCTTGCGTGGTGGTGGTGGTGGTGGTGGTGGTGGTGGTGGTGGTTGGTGGGACCCATCAGTGTGGTGGTGTTGGTGCTGGCAACGTTCCTAATCGCAGCTTTGTTGTAGTGGAAGCTGCCTTGTCTGTGGTTTTGGATGCTGTTCGTTATAAGAATTGGGTTTGCATCTGTATTTTATCGATCACAAAGGTTGGATAACATTGTGATTCAATTTTCTTCTGACAGTTTTCTTTTTTATTACGATTAATTTCTACCACCAACTCTTCTTTTTTTGTATTGCCGTTTCTCTCGCGGGCAATCCATACCCATACCCAATGGATAGCGTGTATGCCTGTAAATATTTGTTACTTTTTATATGCAAATGAAAACAAATTTTTACCTATTCTTCTGACGATGATGACCCCTTAAACGTCTAAATTCAAGTGAATGAGGTTTGATTCAGTTAGGTTAATTTATAAGGAAAAAAGTGTCATGGAAAAGTGAATCAAACAATAACAAGACGCAATGACAGGATGCAATGCCCACTATCGAGGTCCAATATTGTCATGGTTATATTATGGTTAATATTCATTT
>JAXIVD010002909.1:15000-17500 GCA_036785275.1 Cancer borealis
CGGCTTGGGTAGACGGCATACTCATTATGGCTCATAATGATATCACGCAACCCAGCCCTTGCGAGATGTTGGATTCGCTTGAGGACTTACGACTGCTGGTTCCAGGCATGTCTTAATTACAGGAAAATAGGTCAATCCATTTACTGGTACTATATGGGATGTCTTGCGTTTCCCCAAGACTCTCCTCCTTGTGTATGGTGTCAAGGTGGTTTTTTTTTTACTTGCTATTACTGATGCTTGTGTTTGCATTAATCAATACACAAAGTTATACTGGTTTGTTTATACGTAGACAGCTTCGTATATAATTACTGTCAATGTTCTGGTACTATATACTTATTATATTTTGATTAAGTATGAAACATCAGTAAATATGGAAGTAATATGTATTTAACTTCCTTTATTGAAATTACGGTTTTACGTCGATCGCCAAACCTGCCGCCATAACTTCGTCATTTCAATTAAAGCACATTTATTCTAAACACAAATTAATAGTATCGCCGATAATGTTATTTTTTCAAGCGTCGCCGATGAAATGACAACACTGCTTCCGGATACGATAATTTCACCCTGCCTTTATTTTTGCACACGATCCATACATGTTCCATCAATCTAGTCTAATGAGTCAACGTAAATGTATGTGTGTATGCATGTAGTACTTTTATTGAATGCAGGAAAGTGTATCTTATGTTTGGTTTGTTCATTAAAGTAAAACCTCAGACCATCTCAGTTATGCCTCAGCAAGTGTTTAAGGACGAAACTTTCCATAGAAAGAATATAACATAAATCCATGAATGAATATAAGATAATACAAGTGAAAAGAAATATGAATAAAAGAAAAAACAAATATATTCTTAACAATGTTTTCTGAAAAATATTTTGTTTTATCTTATGTTGTATTGCGTATCTGACCTTCCAAGTATATCTAACAACATTTTTTCAAACATTTTTTTTCATTCGTTGAGTGATCATCGTGATAATGTGTTCTATTTAAAACACAACTCAACCTTTCACAAGTTTCATAATTTTAA
The DNA here is from genome assembly GCA_036785275.1 of Cancer borealis. NCBI lineage: Eukaryota > Metazoa > Arthropoda > Malacostraca > Decapoda > Cancridae > Cancer > Cancer borealis. The sequence goes on from JAXIVD010002909.1 coordinate 16,029, forward strand.
TTGTCAACATCTTACACGTCCCACAGCAGCTGAATGCATCACACAAACGGTGTTATTACTGTTTCACATTTGTTGTGTGGTTCCTGTTATTTCCTTGACGGCGGCAAGGCTTGTGTGTGATGCGACAGTTGTCTCAGTTGTATCCTCTAAGCATGACATGAGAATAAGCATCACACTGGTGCAATTCATTCTAACAATGCATTTATAATCCTACGTTAGTGTTTCTCTCATAACAGTAGGAATTAATAACCAATTATTTTTCTTATGATCAGAAAAATACTAAATCAGAAAATCATCCTATAAGTAGTTACCGATGAAAAAACAGGTAACCTTTTATGTTTTCTCCTGGCAAGAAAGGTATGAAGTGTTTTGTTGGAACAAGTATCATATCACAATAATATGCGCAGAAACTTGCTTTTACGCATATAGAAAAAAATGTTTCGCTGAACTAAAAGATTATCAGTTATAAATAGAATGAAATATATAGCCATGACATTACCATCTCGAAAGCATTGACTCCGCAACGGAATACAAATATATAATGTTTTTTATCAAACTCTCAATTGATATATAATGTTAAATAATCGTGATTTTCGTGAAGGTCGACATGATGACTCTTAAGGATGGTATAGGCTAAGGAAGTAAGCAAACAATTAAATTATCACCAAACAACAAAGCTGCTGCCATGGAATAAGGATCAGTTTCATTACGTTATATCAACACATGCATAAGAAAATATAAAGTGTTAATCAAAAAGACGAAAAGATACTATTACCAGGACGCGGTTCCAATGCTTCACAAATACCATTAGTTGTACAGCAGCTTTACATATTTACAGATTATAGATTTAAAATTTTAGCAGATTATTGCGTTATGTTTCTTCCTTCAGCAATGTTTGTATGTATTTTTCTGAAGCTCTTTTTTCACTATTTTTTACTTATGCTTACAGTGGTCTATCATTCTTGCAGCATGAGTTCGTCTTCCAAAGTAATTCCAATCGGTGAGTCATTTTTATCAAACTCTCTTCTCTTTCTCTTCCTTAGTTTTGTTCCTCCAGCATTCTCACTTCCCCTGACATCCTTAATTTCCCTCCAATCCTTTACTTCATTCTCTCCCTTCACCCTTTACCTTTTCCTTACTCACGTTTTGGTTGTTTATTTTTGTCTCTCATCTCCCTCCCTCTGTCAATCACCTCTGGAGGACCACCTTGCACGTTCTCAGCAGGGATGTGAGCGGGTGAGTACTAGGTGGTGCTGCTCTCCTTTGGTTGCAAGTTGCCTCCGCCTCCTTCTCTTCCTTCTTATAATCCTCCTTCTCATCCTTATCCTCCTTCTCCCCCTCCTCTTTTTCTTCTTCTTCTTCCCCTATTTCTTTTTTTTCTTCTTCCTCCTCCTCCTTGTCCTGCCGCACCACCCTTCAACATCTACAATGTGCATACACTCAGCACATTACCACACCATCAAGCATTTACA
>JAXIVD010002909.1:22500-42500 GCA_036785275.1 Cancer borealis
AGTGAGGGGCTGTGGTGGTCTGTGGTGCTGTGAGGGGGAGTATAGCAGTGAGGGGCTGTGGTGGTCTGTGGTGCTGTGGGGGGAGTATAGCAGTGAGGGGCTGTGGTGGTCTGTGATGCTGTGGGGGGAGTATAGCAGTGAGGGGCTGTGGTGGTCTGTGGTGCTGTGAAGGGAGTATAGCTGTGAGAGGCTGTGGTGGTACAGGGGAAAATTATACAGAGAAGAAAAAGTGTGTCGTGGTGACCGTCATACCAATGGGATTATACAGATAAAGAACATAAACAACATTATAGTTCTTCTGTTTCTAGTTTGTTAAAGAGTTTAAAGTATTAATATTAATTACATGTTTTTTTTTCTTATTTTATTACCCGATGCATAATGTTCTTGAATATATGTTTTCCATTTGATTACATAGTGGATGATTGCACAGGATAGACATCATCGATTATAAAAAATGTTCAAAACGTCAAATTCATTGTGGATTCATGTTTTTTTTCTATTTGATTTTATCTGAAAAGGTTAATAGTACATATGTAAGTATGAGAACAAAATAACATTAATGATTAAGTTGATCATATATTCATTGTATGTAACCTGGGTTTTTTTTCAATGATGTTTGTGTCTGTTTATATTTGTTATGTATCATTTGTTATTTGTTTGACAACTCCCACACAGGAAAACTAACCATTACTCATGACCCCAAAGCGATGGCATTTACACACTGAAGCAATCATTCACTCCAAACACAACTAAGTTTGTCATAACATTTCAATGATCCCACCACCATTGTCACCGTCCTGCACCGCCGCCGCATGTGCCACCACCGCCACCACCACAACCACCATTTATTTATATATATATATATATATATATATATATATATATATATATATATATATATATATATATATATATATATATATATATATATATATAATGTATCAAATCTATATTTTTTTATTTATGAAATAGCTTGATAGCTTGATACCCCCTTTAAGTAATCCTACTAAGCTCTTCCTAATTGGTGTTAGCAAGTATTGGTTTTAATGGCTTCCTGGGACTTGTTGAGCCGCTGGAGTTGCCTTGGTAGCCTCGTGTTGTTCCTTTGTTGCTCGAAAATAACCAGACGGAACAAAGGTTTGGTCTGGTAACACTCAACAATATAAACTTTGTAAGGTGTAAGAATCTTTTACTCGTCCTCGTCTGCTGAGTCGGACCAGCTCTCTATGTTCCAGGAAGAAGAGATAAGACTTTCCTTTAGGATACGATGCTAAAACTGTCTAGTGCTAATGGTTTCCTAACTAAATCAATTAGTCCATGTAACGGCCTGCTGGGTGGTGGTCAGCTTTGCCTTCCAGTGGCCTCGGTGGGGAAATAAGGACTATATGGCAAGAAAGTTTACGTAAGACCGAGTGTACTAAATAAATAAATGAGGAGGAACGCGCACACATTTTAGTTTTGTGTGTATATATATATATATATATATATATATATATATATATATATATATATATATATATATATATATATATTTATATATATATATATATATATATATATATATATATATATATTTATATATATATATATATATATATATATATATATATATATATATATATATATATATATATATATTTATATATATATATATATATATATATATATATATATATATATGTGTGTGTACACACACACACACACACACACACACACACACACACACACACACACACACACACACACACCCGGTGGTCTAGTGGTTAGGACGCTCGCCTCACAAGCGAGAGGTCGTGGGCTCGATCCCCGCGCCGGGTAGGAGACATATGGACCAAGTCTCTTATAAGTGTGTGGTCCCTGTTTACCAAACAGTAATGAGGTACCTGATCTCAGACGGGGTTTGTGACCCGCTTTCAGGGGGGAGAAAACAAATCTCCCATAAATAAAAATATACGGCAGTGACCCTTATCACTGTTCGGGCCGCTGTTAAACAGCGGTTGCCGGCGCCTTACGGCAGCCAAAAAAGTGTGGCCTGTCACCCTGAGTAGCATAGAAAGTGGGGGGAAAAATTCATGGGATACTTGTGTTAATTTGTCTTTGTGTAAATTTGTCTGTAGATGTTCAGCCTAACCGGCTGCAACTATAAAGTAAAATAAAATTAAACCGTTTATTATTATTATTATTATTATTATTACACACACACACACACACACACACACACACACACACACACACACACACACACACACACACACACACACACACACGTAGTACAGTGGTCTAGCGTTCGGGTATGCGAACCTAGGTTCCCTGGTTCGATCCCCCGATATTCATTATTTGGTATCACCGCCGAGTGACCAAAGATTACTCAAATTGCTACCATACTGTCCACAGACGGGAATTGCAATGTGTATATGCATCTGAGGCTGTAGCAGCAATTAGCCTCTCTAGTTTTCAAGATATTCAAGAGATAACGTAAAACATTCGAGGCGTCACTATAAATAATCTAAAACCCACACCAAATAACAGGCAAGAGGCAAGTCCATCTGTGCCTCAATAAAAGCCTACTGGCGCCAACGGTTTATGATATAGAAGAAAATAATAAATAAATAAATAAATATATATATATGAAATATAACCTTTAATGAATAATCTTGAAAGAAAAATCATACAATGTATTTCGCTTAGACAGTGGTCGTAAAGCAGCTTCCTAGTTTAGCCGGCCGCTCGTAACCGGCCGACGTGGTGAACATAAAACGAAACGAGGCCAGTGGATTTTTTTTTTTCTATTTCATTTTTTTCTGTGAAGTCAATGGAGCAGGTGTATTCTTCACCCCAAGGCTGGTGGTTCATCTCTGATGAATCAGAAAGGAAAATTACTTTGTTTAACAACAATCCGAATTAAACTGGTTTACTGCTTTTTTTTCGATTCAAATAATGCAGAGCTTTATGATATGTTGGTACATCTTATGACATGGGCAGCCAGCAATCATCAATCCTTAGATGCTGCCCCATTAGAAAGAACACAGAAATGCCACAGTTAGAAAGTCGAATCTGAAGTACCATCCTTTCCAATGGGAAATAATATTAATGAATGCATCGCCCTTTGTGAAGGAAATCGTTATTCTATAGCAAAATATGTCTACTTATTGTTGTGTAAATCATTATATTTCAGTATTCATATACTTTTTTATGATAGTTGTTCAAAGAAAACTACTAAATCTAAGCAATGGTAAGTGACCATGAATTATGTTTTGCAAAATAATGTTTTTTTTTATTAAATTCTATTAATTCATTATTTTCAGAGCAAAAACAAAAGTATTATTTGCCTTTCAGGAAGTCATAAACGGTGATCCCTCCATTTCTCCACTCTGGAAACACGAGAGCTTGCTATTAGTTCCACTAGGCCGCAGGGTCCACTCCTCTGTGTGAGGGCCATTGCTTCAGACTCCTGAGAGTACCAAATCAACGTGACATTGCTAGCCACAGAAAATTGGGTTCACCTGTTACACAAACTAAGGATTTTGCTTCTCGTGGTTGAGTTCAAGAATGAACTCTCCTTTCTATTAAGAAGTAGGACAATTTATCAACACTTCCATTTCACAACACGTCCCCAGTGCATGATGGATGACCACCATCTTCATTCTGACTAAGGAGGTGGCGGTATTGGTGGACGCTCTCATTCTATCGTGTACATTTTTTTTTTTAAACCACATCTAAGAAGAATGTTACATTGTTCATTAAATTAAAAAACTGGTAACCATTTTCGTATTTCAATTATCTATATCAATCAACGTGATGTTATTTTGATTATATAATCTTGTATTCTATAATCTTTGTTTAGAATAACATGAAAAGTTTAATAATCAGTGTTTGATGGAAAACGTAGGAAGTTCTTCATGGTGAGGCGGCCTGCCATTGTGCCTCTTCCAGGAACACCTTGTTCCCCTTTGCCTCCATGGCTGCCAACCCCACTCACACTGCATCATGTCTGTTCGTTTATATTCACCATTTAATCTTTTGACAGTTTATTTTCTTTCTATTCCAAGGCTGGGAAATATCAATGTAGGAGTTATGTTTTTGTTACAATGATGAAATACAACGATTAAAAGAAAATGTGTGTGTGTGTGTGTGTGTGTGTGTGTGTGTGTCCTGGGGTTAATCAAATGGTTTTGCACATGCGTTGCAATTCCTCCCCAGCTTGATTAAATGATGTTGCTGCCACTTTGGCGAGCTATGTCTTCATAGGACAAGAAACTGGATGGTGACTCTCGCCACGGAACCAGGTTTTAGATTGATAGTCAAAGTTTAAAGAATCTCCCCGAGTTAGGTAGCTAAGACAGTATAGTTGTGTTGGGTAAACGAGGGAGCGTCAATCCTCTCACCACGAGCTGCTGTGAGTCAGGATCGAACTCGCAACCTTTAGGCCGCGAGAAGAGCACTGTACCGCAGAACCACCGGGCTCCCCAACAGCGAATAGTTTGTATAGTTATGTTACTTAAGAGGCAACCTTAATATGGCTAAACACTGTTATCTTATTCTCCGCTGCATAACGTTTTTGCCGAACCATTCAGACATGGAAATATTTGATCTGTTCAGAATAAATTATTCACTTCAACATGATACAAGTGGACATAGCCGTGAATACCATCTCCAAATGGAAATTAATTCTGAGAATTTTATGAAATGGCGTAGAATGTGAAGTCGATGGCCGCTGATGTGTCTTTATACAAAAATACGTTTTGTTAGTCTGGCTCCAGTGTATCATTCTCTGATCAATTATTCCTCTCTGCTGTAGTGAATAATTAATGGTTGCCTGCCTTCTTTTTCATATACATATTAATGATGAGTTGAGTTTGTATAACATGTGTATCTGGCAATATCCAGATCCGAGAAGATTCATTAATATACTCGTATATTTGCACATAAAAGAAAGTGTTGGTCACAATAACTCGACGCGAGCCACCCTCATCCTAAGGGAGGGAGTGGTCTGATGCAACATTTGAACCACCTACAACACATACTCTGTAAATCATCTAAATCAGCACTACAAACATTAAGTCATGTACATATATAGATGGAAATGTACGTTATTTATCAATTACAATTCAGTGCACACGTTACAGTATCGTATTGTTATTATACTCCCACTCTACATAAGCTGAAAGATGAATATGATCCTTTTTATTCAGCTTTTTTCCTCATTTACCCAATATTTCAAAATCAAAGTTATTAAGAAAACAACATTTAAACTAAATCAGGAGATAATTATCAGAATAGCATCGTAAGATCCAGGATGACCGTCCCTTTCTTCACTTGGAACAGCATTAACACGAGTCCAGTTAAGATGAAGATCAGCGGTGACAACGTTAGCAGTGTATTCATTGATTTATTCATCAAAGTCTTACGGCAAAAGTAATGTAGAACAGCAATGAAAATATTTAAAATATCACCCGAGTTGTTGCCATGTGACAGCAGCCAATGAGCGGTCGGCTTACAAACTCGTGCAAACTCGTGCAGCGAGCTCAGTTCAGCCGAGGGAGGCCTCAGGAGGTGAGGGACACTTTGCAGCTGACTAGAGATCAGCGGCTTACCTGGAGTCGGCCTCTCCCTCGCCCTTCTCCTCCGGGAACCAACACGCCAAGTCTCTATTAAATTAGTGGTGGCCGGGAATAATTTATGGCCAAAAGTTCGACCATCCGTTTACCTGAGTGAACAGTAGCTTCACTCACTACCTCCTCTCAATTTGAGCCTCGAGTTTGCAAACTTTATTGTAAGTGGTCGTATTTTTCTGTTCCAAAAGGTATTTAAATCAATTACATGTTTTTATTTTCAATTCAGCGTTTTCCCGTTTTTTCATATTCCTGAGAGAAAAAATCCTCCACAAGCGAAGATTCTTTTTCCGTCTCCATAGTAACAAAATACCATAACAACGGTTGTTCAGTGCTCTGTATTTGTTAAGACCTGTATCAAGCTGCCGAAAGTCACAACTTTTATTACATTTAAGTTATGGTATATTACCGATTTTTTAGTATCCATGGAAATTAATTTGACCATTCGCGAGAGGCTCATTGAGTGACACAAGGGAGTGGTTTTCAGTAGGAAGCAGGGAACGAAGTGGTTGAGGGAAGATTAATGAAGACAGGAGAAGCTGCCTGACTCATACAAGAAGCTGAGGCGGGAGCTTGTCTAGCCTTTAATTATTTTACTTACTGACTACGTTATCGATTCTACTTTTGCCGTGTTTGCAACCAAATAATGAAACTTAATGTGTAAGTATGCTTGAGCGTACTGCAGTGAACACTGTGAAGTAGATTTCCAATGTTATTGTAAGAAATTGAGTATTGAATGTGGGATTGAGGTTACTTTGAACCGAGTGGTTAATTGTTTGAATGAAGACAGGAAGACACAAATGTCTCTTATACCTTTCAATTTTCTACGTAATTGTTTGATTGAGTGTTAGAAGCAGGAGATTGGAGTAAAGAATTTTCGTTTGTCATGTCTATTTAAAACTAGAGATACAATCCATGGAGCACGACGCTATGTCAAACCAAGGCTCACAACTACAAGTGAAGAGGCATTTTTCTTTTCTTTTTCCAGCTTCGACGTTAAGCTCGGCTCAGTAACGTAAGGTAGTGAATAGACCAACTGTATAAGCAGAGATCACGATATAAATGATCATGGTTTACACGATAAAATGATGAATCCATAATCATAATACCTATTTGTCAAAGTAAATTTTTGTGCATGGGGGAGGGGAAATGAGTGTAATGTAATATAAAAAACAAAATGGAGTAATATCCACTATCTAAATTATCTTTGCATTTGGTTATGTTGAGTTTAGTTATGAAAAAGATAAACATTCAATTAAGTATCATCATTATCCCACACGTCAGATGCAACTCAACCACAAAGGTAATTACTCGCGCATATTTTCTTTTTCTCTCACTCATTAGCAACGTAAAAACAAACCGGTAACTTTCAGCTATCTGTGTGTGTGCACTACTTTCGGATATATTACTTAACGTTTATGCAATGGTCTTCTATTATTTATTTTCATTTAATGGTCTATGAGTCATTTCAAAATATTTTATAGCATTTACAATAATAAGTAATTGTTTTTATATTTCTGTTAATTCCAATATTTCCTTCTCATTTTAAATAAGTGTTTAATGTCAGTGGCAAATTTATCCTTTAAGTTTTCATTATAAACGAAGTTGGTGGAGGTACTTAGGTGACTTAACTTGGCACTTTAAATGCTCCAATACAGTAACACTGACATCAAACAACACCAATGCCTCCGCTCTCCTATCCCGCATATCCTATACCTTGAGTCTTCCTCTTCAGCCAGCTCCAGTATCTCCTATCTTCTCTATCTCCTCTTAAATACAACTCCAACTTTCTCGCTTCCTCCATCGTTCTCCCATCAACACCTCGTCTCCCACCTACACCGTTAGCACTCGTCTTCCTTCGCTCTTCTCGTCTCCTCTCCCACCACGCTTCGTGGGACGCCTTTGTTGTGAAAGGTTACCAGTAAGAGGTCTGGCAACGGAAGACGTAGGCCTTGGGGGAACAGCCTTTGTATGATAATTTGTCTACGTGAAAAGCACATATACTTACATACATTATATATATATATATATATATATATATATATATATATATATATATATATATATATATATATATATATATATATGTATATATATATATATATATATATATATATATATATATATATATATATATATATATATATATATATATATGTGTATATATATATATATATATATATATATATATATATATATATATATATATATATATATATATATATATATATATATGACCATATAGTAACATTTTTCACTATCATTAATATTATTATTGTAATTATCATTATTATTATTATTATTATTATTATTATTATTATTATTATTATTATTATCATTATTATTATCATTATTATTATTATTATTATTATTATTATTATTATTATTATTATTATTACCATTATCATCATTACTATAATTACTATTTCTTTATTATTATTATTACTATTTTTCATCCTATGTATTGTTTTTGATGAATATTTTCACAAAAAGGGCAGTAGTGTGATGGGCAATCTGAACAATGAAACATATTTTCATTGTAGTGCGAGTTATGGAAACTGACAGATTGGTGGAATGCACTGATATTGGAAGTTATTCACTCCAATGCACATTCAAATTGTTATCTGGATATGATTTAACAAGTCCAAAACAGAGCAATTATACTGCAAGTTAGGAATGGTAGAAACAGGTGATTTCCTTCTACATATACGAGATATATGATAATTTATGGCAATGAAACGTGCTGTTGAAAAGGATGTCAAGACACTGGAGTGTGCTGAAAAGAGCATGATGGGGTGGCTGCACAATGCTAATGTTAGAATTGTCCCAACTAATTAAAAACTTAAGTAAAATTGTGAATGAGGACACTAGTGAAGGAGTGGGAACAGGCTGGCTGTGTTGCATTCCCCGTGTGGAGGGAAAGAATGAAATGACTCGTTGAAACGTGCTAAACATTTTGAAGTAGAAAATACAGATCCAGAAGGAACACCACAGACGAAATGGCAGTAAATAAATAAATCTCATATTGTTTTGTCTTAAGCTACTTCCGTACACAACCAACCCAACCTCATCCTTCATAGTGAGTTTCTACTGTCGCTTGAAATCGTAATGTGGCTTTCTCTCACCTCGGCCTCGGCAATCACAAAGCACCTGCCTGCCGGAGACTTGGCAAACATCCCACCATTTAAGAAAGTAAACAAGACAAGTGGTATAATAAAAAGAAATAGGCGGACCGGATCCTAAGTAAAGCTAAGGGAACATTTTAAGACCACCATTTTGTGTGCAAGAGTTGTGAGGCGAGTAGCGGTGGGGGGCGGGGTGGGGGGGGTGGTAGCAAGGGTATTAAACCTGATGAATTAGAAGGTAGCTTTGTTACGTCGTGTAAGTGAGAAAACATTGAGAGTTTCACGGGACATAGATGACGTGTTCTACTCTGACCGCGTGTTAGTTTATGGACACACGCACACACGAGAGAGAGAGAGAGAGAGAGAGAGAGAGAGAGAGAGAGAGAGAGAGAGAGAGAGAGAGAGAGAGAGAGAGAGAGAGAGAGAGAAAGACTGGTCTGGCATCCGACAATTTGGCAACTTGATATCATTATTCTCATATCACCGCATCGTCAGCTTCCTAGACTTGTCGTTCGAAAGCTTAAAGCGCATTAATTTCCCTTGTCTTTCTATATTGGATCCGACATCTGCTTACGATCATCTCTTATTCATCTATTTTTGGTTCCAACTGTGGCCGTGAATATAGGGAGGCTGTGGACTTGCATACGCGTTGTTATATGAGGGGAAGCACATTATTCCAAAACTACGACAGTATTCATGAAGCGCGTCTCCAAAGTCATTGTTGCCAGAAGGCCTCAGGTGTATGCTACCCCTAGAGCTACATCCCCTTTGTCAACACCGTGAACACAGATCTCTGGCTACTCTAAAGACGCTACATCTATCATCGTCTCACTCCAACCAAACTTCTATGAATTCCTCCATTACGCCACACAGCAGCAAGATGAGTCCGAAGAAAGAACTTAAACGTCAGAAGCGAAGCCAACAGACTTATTTTTTGTCATGTTTTGTCTCGATATTTCTGCTCACGGCCACAGGTGTCACTCACTCACTCCCGCCACTTATCTCTCTAGGGTGAAGGGGAAGAAAATAACAATTCTTCGTTTTCATTGACAGACGAGTGACACGAACATGCTGCTCCTTTGACCCAGAACGCTGTGCCCTACACTACAACTACAACTACAACTACAACTACAACTACAACTACAATTACAATTACAATTACAATTACAACTACAACTACAACTACAACTACAGGTAAAGTGATATACAGCAGAAGGCGAGTATTAGGACCGTTTAGGGAGATGAAGCTTAACTATAATCACCACAGTAGATTTTTTCCTTTAATATCTCTACATAAATATAGTTGCATGGAGTGACGAAAATTATCATGTTAATTCAATATATCTATTATCATTACTATTATTGTTATTATGATGAGTATCATTATCGCTACTGTTATGTGGCCCTCCAACATGGCAACAGAATATCTTCGTATTATGTGAGTAAAAAAAAAAATAATGAAGAAGAGAGAAGAGGATTGAAATTCTTACTCAGCGATTTTAAATTCAACCAAAAAAAATGCTTTAAAGATTTTTGTTTTTGCGTTTTCTTGGATATAACGTTTTATTTGGTATTCGCTGCAAATAGACATCTGAAAAATTCATTGAAATTATTGTTCCATTATAATGATAGTAATAACAATACCAACAACAAAATAATAATAATAATAATAATAATAATAATAATAATAAGAGCAGTAGCAATAGTAGTAGTAGTAGTAGTAGTAAATAATTATCAATTTTCTCTCCTATACAAACACAGGGCACAGAAGGGGAGGGGAGGGGAGAGTAAGGTCCCCCTGAACCCTAAATACCTTCTCTTGGCTACTCCCTTTTAACGGAATATAAGCATTATACATAAATCATTATTGTTATTATCATTATTATTATTATTATTATCATTATAATAATTATTATCTTGGTAGCAAAATGGTTAACACGAATGAGTCACAGTCAAGATCGGCAGAAATACTTTGGCTCACCTTCTGTCACGCAAAATCTCTTGTTTACCACACAGAACGCAAGTACGGATGTGTGTTAGTGAGTTGTGACCTCGTGGTGCAGGGGGAGGGAAGGGGGGGGGGGGGGGGAGGGGAGAGAGAGAGAGAGAGAGAGAGAGAGAGAGAGAGAGAGAGAGAGAGAGAGAGAGAGAGAGAGAGAGAGAGAGAGAGAGAGAGAGAGAGAGAGAGAGAGAGAGAGAGAGAGAGAGAGAGCGAGAGAGAGAGAAGAAAAAAAAGATAAAAAAAAGAGAGAAAGGCTGTGTATGAGTGAGTGTGTGTGTATCTGTATGTGTGTAAATGTGTGTGTGTGTGTGTGTGTGTGTGTGTGTGTGTGTGTGTGTGTGTGTGTGTGTGTGTGTGTCTGTGTCTGTGTCTGTGTCTGTGTGTGTGTCTGTGTCTGTGTGTGTGTGTGTGTGTGTGTGTGTGTGTGTGTGTGTGTGTGTGTGTGTGTGTGTGTTTAAAAGCAAATATAGGTTATGAATACAAAAAAAAATCATAATTAGCATGATAACAATAATAATAATAATAATAATAATAATAATAATAATAATACAAATAATAATAATAATTATTATTATTACAATGATAATGTCAAATCGTGAGTTACTATCATCGTCACTATCATTATCACATCATGGTTATCATATAAATAAACAATATTTATAATCTTCATTGTATATATTACAGTACACAAGAATATTGGTACATCGTCTCAACCTTAACTTATGTACACAGTTAATACAAGCACACAACTCGCTAAACAATCCGTCATATCTTCATGTAAAAGATACGCGATGGGCTGTAAAAATTGTTTCTCTGGAGCCCAAACATAACTTAATTTTTCTTGAAGATTCGCTTCGCATTTCTAGGAAGTAGATGTTTTCCTTTGTGGTATTCCACGCAAAAGATATGAATCTGACAATACTACCCAGGGAGGGAAATGGAAGGGGGATGGAAGGGGGAATGGAAAGGGGATGGAAAGGGGGGTAGAAGGGGGCATGGCGGCGGAAGGGAGGCACATAGGAGTTTCGCAGATTTCCGGGAACTAAAGTGAGCTTGAAGGGAGGTTCTTCCTTGGCGGCAGAACGCGAAGCTCGCTAATAGAGGCTTTGTGGCACGCTAGTCATAAGATTAAGTTTGTTCCAACTAGCAGTTTCAGGAAGCCATGGTTGGTGCACCCCGATCATGTTAATTGGATTTAGTTCAGTCATTTTGTAATACACAGCCTATAACATCTTGTAAATGTCGATACTGTTATAAGCTGGTCATTGACACAAGAGCAGTTACCAGAGCATGCGTTCGTAATGTCAATGAGTGAATATGGTAAGCAATTATCCTTCGAGGCGTAGGATGTAGAGAACGGATGTAGGTATTAGTGGTGTTGAATGTGAGACGATTCATATTTTTTAGTTTCCTTTGTAAGTCAGCGTTTGTTTACCCTTATCCTATAATCATATAAAACGTCTCAGTCCCTCTTTCATATCTTCCAATATCTGACCTCACTTCCTTTCTTCCTCTCCAATACATCATTATAAAGTTCAAGTACCTCTCACCAGGCTCCCCAAGGTACAACAAAAGAGACAAGTGTAAATCGCAGAGATCAACTAGTGGCTTTAAGCTCAAGATACATAGCCTGCCATCGAAACTCCTGTGATCAGAACACGAGGCTGAGAAGTTCCCCCACAATGTCCCGGCAATACAAAGATATCGCAAGGAGAACCAAACTCACAACTGCCGAAAAACACAAGCAAAAAGGAAATTCGTGGATGAACATATTTTTTTTCTCGCTACGTACAGCACCGGAGGGAGGCACAACGCTACTCTAGGGAGGACGGGAGCACGAACACATTCCTCGCTTCTTATACTCGAGACGCACGTAAACCTGTGATCGAGAAATCGCATTTGACTCTTAACATACATCGCTAGCTTTCTTATGTAGTCGTGGCTGTGTGTGTGTGTGTGTGTGTGTGTGTGTGTGTGTGTGTGTGTGTGTGTGTGTGTGTGTGTGTGTGTGTGTGTGTGTGTGTGTGTGTGCGTGTGTGTGTGTGTGTTGATCAGCAGGGTGCAGCCTTGGTTGGTACAGGTTGTTTGCCTCCTGTAGTGGGGTACAACACACACGCTCAGATGGTCGTGGCTGATGCTGCTGATAACTGAGGCTTTGATGTCACATTTTAGATGGATGTTGAAAAATAATAATTGTGAAATCAATAATATAATGAAAACAAAAAGAATAGCAATGAGGATGATGATAATAATAATAATAATAATAACAATAATGATAATAATAATAATAATAATAATAATAATAATAATAATAATAATGATAAATCAATAATAGGTAATAATTATAATTATTATGACAATAATGATAACAATAACAATAATAATAATAATAATAATAATAATCATAATAATAATAATAATGATCATAATAATAATAATGATAATATTAGGAAAAATTATAATTATGCAAATGAAAATATTAATAAAAAATCTAACATCAAAGAGTACTAACAAAGTTAATATGTAAATGATGCGTTGCTATATCTGTTACTGCATCACTGAGATCAGCAGCAGTAGTAGTCTTCAGTGGTCGTGTTAGTAATAGTAATGGTACTCTTCTGGCCAATGTTTGTTTCTAGAAAAACAAAATGGAGGAGCGAAAATGTCATGTTTTTATCAAAATTCGGCTGTGTAAACCATAGCCAGTCTCATCATCATATAAAAAACGGCAATAGTAATGGTGGTAGTTATGATGATAAAACTATCACTGGAAAGACACTGCGTTGGAAAAGCGAAAATAAACGTCCCAGCTATTCTAATGAAAATATGTTAGAACGTAAATTGTTTGATTGTTTTTGTTGCACCGTCCTTTGTGTAGGTCCAGTGTGCGACGCAGAGCTCCGGGTAGATTGACGTGATGCATGTGCAGGAATGTGTAGATGACAGGTTGGAAACATCGATGTCATCCAATATTACAACTACCAGTTCACTTCTAATACTTTCTCACTTAATGACGGAAAAAATTTATTTCAAGAAACGTGCGGAAAGTAGAGCAAATGAAAGTTTCTCAGAGGCTACTGATCACCTACGCGATCAAACTCTTACTTGTTTACCGTGTTGCACGGCCTGCCTCCCCTCACTGCCTTGGTGGGCTGGTCTTGCCTCACTACACAATAGTAAACCTTATATAGAAGGCAGGAAAACTCATGTTTGGCCATCTCAAGTCACATCATCAGTACTGTCCTATGATCCTTAATCCCAAGGGCCGTTACTTTGGCTCACTGAGGAACTCATTTGGTAAGGGCGGGTGCGAGCCGACATTTATGTGTTTCTCGACACGAAGGGCAGACAAGAAGATGGCTGGCTCCTTTATTTGTTCATGTGGTTCCCGCGCAAGGTCGGAGGCGCGGACACTGTGCCGGCGTTCATATATTAAAGGAAGTGCCCAGTGAAGCCACTTGGGTCAACCTTAAAGGGAATGCTTTTTTTCCTCCTTTCTTTTAAGTAAGGGAAAAAATTTGCATCACAATTGTTTTTGTGTGGTGTTTGTGTTTGTGTGTGTGTGTGTGTGTGTGTGTGTGTGTGTGTGTGTGTGTGTGTGTGTGTGTGTGTGTGTGTGTGTGTGTGTGTGTGTTTATTTGTGTGTGTTTCCGGGAGAAATGCTTGTGTTTGTATTGCTTATAGTTTCATAAAACCTCAATTGTTAATAGCATCCACGACTCTTTACACGGTTTTCTTGAGAGCATCTGGAGGCAGCCAAAGAGAACACAGTCCCCTGGAGACCACTGCTCACTACACGGCCAGGTCGGTCCCGTAGCCTCGCAAGGATTACAACGCTAAAATTATGTAATTTACTTCCTTATTACTTATGCATCCCATCGACACTCACCTGGCAGTATGGCGACGAAGAAAACGATGCCAAAAGTGCGCCACAGGGTGAGCCACATCTTGGCGGAAGCAGCCGGCCGTCACAGGGAAACCTTTCCTCGCACCTATTTTCAAGAATCCCAGTCGGGATCTAACAGTCCTTTGCGCCCCTCTCTCATTACCAGGTCGTCTTCTGCAGCACCTGAGCTCCACTCGTTCCCTCAGCCTGCGTCGCGCCACACAATCTGCTGCTTCTCCAGCTTTAGCTTTTTACTGAATCAACTCTCCATGGCTTATGTCTAACGATTCGAACCGTTGTAGCTCGCACGAGACACCAGAAAAAAGTATCCTCACTCAGGAACAGAGTCTTTTTTTTCCATGCGCTCAAAGTACTCTAGCACAGCATTCTTCCCTTTCACTTTCATTAATTTCACGAAACTAAATGTGTTCTTTCCCTTTGCAGTAATCCTTTGATGTGTGACCTTTATAGGAAAGCCTTGTGATGGGTTCATCTCAATTTTTCATATAATGTTATTGAATTTAGTAGATATAATCATTTGACTGTTGGCTTTAAAATATAATCTTTCCAGTGACAAGTATAGCGTATTCTGGTAAGGTTGTAGAAGTGCGTGGAATTTTCCTCCCTTGTCCCCATCTTGCTTCGTCTGTAACCTTTAGTTTTGACATTAAAACCATCTTATATCGCCCAAGTTTTCAGAGAAAAGTTCTTCCTGGCGGTATTAACACTTGCGTTGTCTTGTTTGTTTTCCTGGTTTCATCCTACGCCGCGTTGTACCCGTGCGGGCCTGCTTGTTGCACATCTTTGTCTTGTGTCGGCCCGCCTGCTGATCGCACTCGCAAGCACGCCTGACTGATCCACCTTACCAAGAGACGCGTCCACCTGTCTGATTCTCTCGCTTGACCCATCTAGCGCGTTATACTATACACAGTATCGTTTATGTTCATTTTTCTTGTATTCACTGCACGAATCGCGTTCCTAGCTGTTCACTCAAAAATATCATTGATGCAGGAAGAGCGGAGTGCGTAGCACACTACAGCTTGACTGCTCCCCAGACTCGATCACAAGTGTGGTGAGGGAGCCTCCAGTCCCTGGTGGCCACTGGGAATACGTTCGCGTGCGTCGCAGAGGTGGGAGCGGGTGGTAGCGGCAGTGTGCGGGCCCTGCGTGATACTACCTTGCCATGGTGGCGGCCCGCCGTCGACTGCCGCTCGCTTGCCTCGCCACTTCTGCCTCCCACCGCCTCCACGACTGGCCTCCCTTCACTCCCTCCTCTTCGCTCTTCCCTGTCCTTTCATCCACCATGGCACAAATATACGGTTTTTACTTACTTATTTATATATTTGCTACAAATCTAAGCGTTTACGAATTTAGGTTTTCCGCATGATACTTAGAATTCTGCGTGGCATCGTTGCGCCCCACGTGAGTCCTGTACACCCGCCATTACCATCGCCATCACCTTTAACACACCTGGAAATCACTCGCGACGGCCGGGCGGTCGTGTAGATGCTTTACGTAGTCAGTCACGCGATGAGCGAACTAGACGACTTATTTGTTACAAGGGAAGGAGACGAAGATGCGAAGCTTTGTCAGAAAAGGTCACCTTGGAGGATATATTCTTGTGTATGTGTGTGTGTGTGTGTGTGTGTGTGTGTGTGTGTGTGTGTGTGTGTGTGTGTGTGTGTGTGTGTGTGTGTATGTGTGTGTGTATGTGTGTGTGTGTGTGTGTGTGTGTGTGTGTGTGTGTGTGTGTGTGTGTGTGTGTATGTGTGTGTGTGTGTGTGTGTGTGTGTGTGTATGTGTGTGTGTGTGTGTGTGTGTGTGTGTGTGTGTGTGTGTGTGTGTGTGTGTGTGTGTGTGTGTGTTATTTTCCTGTGAAATTTGATGCTTCTCGAACCATTCTGACACTCATATTCATTCCAAATTCATAGTTTCTGAAGTATGTTCTGATTCCTCTACAAGCCTGAAAAGCTGGAGACAAAAACATTTTTCTTTCCACTATTCAAAACAAAACACTCACACGTATGAAGTGCCGTCAGGAGGGCGAGACTTTTCAAAGGCAATAAGATGCGAGGAAGTGTAAAACAAAAAACAAATTAAAAAAATTTTTTTTTTAATTGCGAACAGCACAGTAATCAAATTTTGATTGCTACAAACTATGCAATTTTAATGTTTCATATAAAGAAAATTTATCAACACAGCTTTTCATCCACAAATTATCCCTTAGATGCCCACCCTTACATGTTTTTATTTTGACTGGACATCACCTCTTAGCTTGGATGGGAAAGCTCCCCTTTTCAACCTTGACCATAATCATAATCTCTAACTTTTCTCAACTTTTCTGGTTTCATATTTTAGTTGAGCCATTTATTACGTCCCTTGTCTGTAATATAGAGACCCTAATCGTATTTTCAGGGACGCCTAGCATCTCTTCACTCCCTCTAACCCAATCCACCCGCGTAGCAGTGTTTTGCTGTTGACTGTAGCAAATAACACTTTCCTGCACCATCCCATCAATGAAGAAAAGATAATAGGCTCTACTTTGTCCTCATATCCTCTTGTGAGGTAAAACTAGTGGTACTTATAAGATAATCCATGATAGAGATAGGACATAACAGGCCACCAGCCGACGTTGTTGCTGGAATGAACCTTATCTAAATAATGAGGGCCCATATTTCCTATAATAGATATGTTTTTCTTATATCAAAAATCTACACTCTCCAATAGCTGCTGATAATACTCAATTTTTTTTTAAAGTAGTTATCCACAACCTCATCATGTGGCCATTGCATTGCAGGACATGTGATGTAGATGCAAGAAACGTATCATTAACGACTGAAACATCATTCTTACCTGTTACGAAGTGTTTTTCCACCGACTCTCCAGTGTTTAGGGCTTGAAGTCTGGCCTCTGGAGTCCCTTAATAATCACAGACGTCTTCTTTCGGCAATGAACTCCCTCCGAGCACCTTTACCTTTTGGTGGTGGACAGGTGATAAACAGGATTAATGTGTGTGTTTATCTGCCTTATTTATACATGCGATGATAAAAAAAAAGTGTGGTATTACTGTCCACACACGAGTCACCACCTGTTAACACCACAAAATGAGCCAAAAAAACTCCCGCCTCTGTCACCTCAGAACACCCGGTCACCTGCAGTCTGCCACTACAACACACTTTGAGCTGTGTTGTAGTGACTGTTGGGAGTCTTGTCTTTGTAGCGGCTTTCTTTATCTATCTGTATTTCTTAAGTATTTTCTCTTTTCTACTTGAATTAATATATTGCTTCCTTTGCCTCCTCAATTTTGGTATTATCAAATAAAAATAGTTCAATAATGTTATCTTCTTATTGTGCTGCTGTAACCTGAAGTTTTTCTTCCTCCTTTCATTTATTATTCTATGCATTCATAAATGTTTCAAATTCTCATTTTCTCTTCACTCAGCTAAAGAAAAAAATCAATCTCCTTTTTATTTCTATCATATGATTTTATTTTCTTCTTATATATAGATAAAGTTATTGATACAAGTCTGTTTCCATAACTTTCATCTTACCCTCCAATTGTTTTTCTATTTTTTGTATAATCTCAACCTTTTTTCCCACTCATTTCTTTCCACCAGTCTCCCATCCCCTCACCCTCTGTTTCATTTCCTCCTTTGTTGCTTCATCCCTTCCACCTCTAATACTCAAAAACTAATTCATCCACCTATTTATTGTATGTCCTTTCATAACCACAATTTTTTCTTTTCAGTGATTCTTTTTCTCCATTCTACAAATATCTTACAGGTATTCCCATTGCCCTTCTATTAATCTGGCTTTGATTCTTTTTGCTACTATTTCTTTCCCCTCTGTATATACCCTGCTGCTCCTAATAGCTCTTAATAACCTATAGACTCCGTTTTCTACCTTATGTAATGTCTATTTCTTTCTTGTCATAATAATTTTATCGACTCCATATATTGCTACAAGTGACACTATACTCTTCCAGAATGTTTTTTCCAATTAATATTCTCGAACAATTTCCCATCAATGAATATGGAACATTTGTTTATTTTCTTGCCTTCTGTATCATTGGTTGGAATTTTACAACACTTTTTGCTATCATTAATTAGTATTTCTAGGTATTCTAATTTGTCACTGACTTTTATGTTTTCCTTCTTCCAACCTTTCACAGTACTCTTTAGTTGCCTTAGAATGAATATTGACATTATATTTTGGTTCTCACTCTGGAAGCTTTCAGTAGAGTTGGTCCGCCATCCCATATGTAATGCACATTGGCAGTGTCGGGCGTGACGTCATTCGAAACTACTCTATTCCACTTTGTCACTTGTATATTCATCTCATTTCTCTTTCTCAGTCTTTCTCCTCCGCTCTCTCACATCACATTCATAGTCTTATTTGTCATTACTCTCTCTCTCTCTCTCTCTCTCTCTCTCTCTCTCTCTCTCTCTCTCTCTCTCTCTCTCTCTCTCTCTCTCTCTCTCTCTCTCTCTCTCTCTCTCTCTCTCTCTCTCTCTCTCTCTCTCTCTTTAATACAATTTCTAATTTAATGGCATACATCTACATTAATGAGTAATATAATAAGTGTCTTGGAGAAAATGTTTCATAATGAGTAGCACGTCTAGCGATTCTGGCAATGTATGACGTTACGAGTGACGTCACGAAGCACGAGTCTCGGTGATGGCTGCTTTACGGGGACTCCATATAACGACAACTCAGACATTTGCATCCAGTGGGTGGAGGGCGCGACAGGTTACTAATAGATCCTGCATCTCATTCCCCGAACCAGACCCATCATACAAGGAAAGTGAGTCAGTCTATCCAGTATTAATTGTCTAGACAAATCTCACCATGAGGCTGTGATTTTTTTCTCTAAACTACAGTCATTACCGCCTCAAAGTCTTAGTTGAATCTACCATCATAATATCCTTTAGTTAATATGACTAAACACAGTGGGAGAAGCATAGAAATAATAAAAAATAAAAAAACAATAAAAACACACTAGTGGAGATTTGCCTTACGGCCGCACCATCCCCCCTTCACTCTCCCCCTCAGCCAGCTTGGGGATGTGACGGGAAAACGTGGTCGTCCCTAGATACTAGCCCCCGACGATATTATTTCCTTTTTGACCCAAATAGGATAATTAACCAAACCACACGTAATAATCTTCCAAATGGAGTCCCGACAGACCACCCACAGGGTTATTAATCTAACCTCACAGGACCTGTTGCAACCATGTTTTCTCCCAGAATAATAAGCTAATATTCCGGTATTACTTAACTTTATGCCATTAAACAGTAG
The DNA here is from genome assembly GCA_036785275.1 of Cancer borealis. Lineage (NCBI taxonomy): Eukaryota > Metazoa > Arthropoda > Malacostraca > Decapoda > Cancridae > Cancer > Cancer borealis. Next base: position 42,424 of record JAXIVD010002909.1, read on the forward strand.
ATGGTTATGGCTACCCTCAGCTTGTTGCTCTTACTATTTACAACATTTTTACTGATCACACTACCTGTCGGAAATTA
>JAXIVD010002909.1:47500-52131 GCA_036785275.1 Cancer borealis
TTGTGTGTGTGTGTGTGTGTGTGTGTGTGTGTGTGTGTGTGTGTGTGTGTGTGTGTGTGTGTGTGTGTGTGTGTGTGTGTGTGTGTGTGTGTGTGTGTAGCAGACTGTTCAATGCACTATTGCTCGATGGGCTCGTCGCCCTTGCATCCATTAGGGCTCCAAATGGCTTTGGCTTCATGTTCAGGGAGAAAAGGCTCACTGCAAGAGTCGTAAGGCTCCTGAAATATGTCTGTTTCTCGCTCGATAGCATCATGATGGTAACAGATAGTTATTGCATGCAGGCTACAAATTCAACGAAAATTATGTGCAGCACGTTATTTGATTTTTATGTTTTACGAGACTTTTTATACTGTGCCATAAATAAAGCAACCAGACCATTGTGGTGCCTCCCGATGGACTGATGAATGCTTGTGTGTTAAGGTTTTATCTGCAAGAAATTGGTAGTGGCGACGGATGGCTATGTTCCCTTGCTATGCATACCGCTCGGGGAGCTGTTCTTTGGTGGCCGTGCAGCGGCTTGCCAAATAGCGGTGAATTCAAGTTCAGGGATAAAAGGGGATCAATGTGCGAGTCGGAGCGCTGGTGAGGTATGTATGTGTCTAGCTGTGTGCCACTGGGGAGGGTTTTTTTGTGCTGAATACTTGCAGCCACAGAGATCCAAACATTATTATTCTATTCAAAATTTACTTTAGTTCATTTAATCAGCTGTTATCTTACCCTTATTATGTGGTAAAAATATCCTTTTATTGTGGTTTCTTCTGTTTTTTATTTTTTTTTTTATTTCATGTGATAGTTTTGTATTATTCATTTAAGTGTTTTGAGGCCTCGTTTCTTAAGCAAATGAATAGTAATCATAACATAACCATGATAATCTTGTTCCCCGATGGTAGGAAGGGCGATGAAGATCGGGTGAATTTCGACACCTCAGAATTTCATGGAAATGTGTGCATAGGAGTTATCGGGAATGTTGAACATGAATCTGGAATCATATTTCTAATCATTATAATTCTGATGTCCTACCTGTGACGGAGATTGGTTTTTTTTACTAGGATTTGGGTCAAACATATTTTTATCATTTTACTATCTAACTATTAATCCTATTGAAAAATTACATATAAATTGAGTCGTTAAGCTTGACAAGTTCTATTTGATGTTATCACCGCCTCCTAATCTCTAATATATTTTTAGAAAATTTTAATTTTGTTAAAAAAAAAACATGTGTAAGTTTATTACTTACTGTCCAATTTCATTTGACCAGAGCTCAAAGAAACGGACTTATTATGGTCTCTATTTACTATTCTATACTATGTTTACGTAAACCTGATGTTTTTAAAGTTTAAAAAACACTATTTTTGGCCACTAACAAACTTAATTACGTTATAGTAGAGGGGAGACTGAGTGAGAAGCCAAGGAATATATAAAGGTGAGCGGAGTTAATCTTCGCACATAATATGATGCAGCAACGTTATCATCTGAATTGAATTGGATAGGGAGCGACGAAGTAAAAAAAAAATTAATTTAGCTGTGGTCTGACGAGTTATTTCCAGTTTCCTTCCCGGATATAGACTGAGTAATGGTTTCAATTTTTCCAGGAATTCAAGCTGTACACGTATATAAAGTACTTGTAGTATTGTGTAAATACAAGGCAAGTTGTGCAAGCTCTTCAACGTTAACGAGACACGATGGGATGGTCAGAGGAAACACAGGAGGGTCAACTATAAGATTGCAGCGTCCTTAAACCTCTCACGTACACACCTGTGGGAAAATTGTATTACTATCTCAGCAGGTGTCATAAAGTAATGTAAGGCAGACTGCGATTTTTCCCTCATTGATTATTACGTTGTCTACCAAACGAACCAACTAACGATCCCGGGAAGTAGTCACTGTGAAAACAATTACTTGTATTGTGTACGCGTAACATGAAGGACGGTCAAGTATTAACTTTTAAATAGTGTATGTGTTGGCCCTGTGTTCTTAGGTTAGCCAATGTATCAATTACCAAGCTTATATAGATTTTATTTTCCTTAAGAATCACCATATGTTCTCTTCATTGAATTACGTTTTTATGCATTTTTTTTTCTAAGACTATTATGACTTTTGTGGTGGAGGAAGAGTTAAGTAGAGAGGTGCATTCTCGGTTTTCTTTCTACTTTTTTCTTTTTCCTCCTCCTCCTCCTTCTCCTCCTCCTCTTCTTCCTCCTTCTTTATTGAAGAGTCAGAAGTGGAAGTTGAAGAGTGTAGGGCTTGTTGCAGTTTTCCGCGTCTCTTTCAGTTTCCTTTTCCTGCTTTCCTTCCTTCCGTCCGTCCGTCCTCCCTTCCTCCACTCTCATGCTTGCCTCATGACTGCTGAAAATTTTATGAGAGACAGCACTTGAAGGATTTATATTCCGGGGACGTGCATTCTAAGGAGAAGGATATTCTTTGAAAGGATTTGAGAGAGCACTGAATCTCCTCTTTCCTTTTCCTGAACCTCTTCCTGTCCCTCTCCACCGTCCCGCCTTGCCCCGCTGCGCCCCGCCCCTTGACATATCCTGTATTTATTTGTCATTTTGAGTGGGAGGCTGCCAGTGGGGTCCATCTAATGACAGGGAGTTACTGAGGCAGCGGTGTATTCGTCAGTACAGTTGACCTTATTTCACCTTTTCGTCTCACCTCGTCCTCGTCTGCCTCATATATTCTTGCATTTTACTTTGTGATTATTTGTTCTACATTGTTCTTCATTACGGGTAAAGTATTCTTATGCAATGCAGAGGTGGTTTGCAATTGGCTGGTTGGTCTCTTTCGGCCTTTTGTTTAACATATCCAATATATTGACATCGAACTCTGTCTAGTTATGTTTTTTTTTCTACCTTTCTACGACTTTCAAAACACCTTATAATTAAATTAGCCAATCCGTTTTGAATATTTATCTCTGAATACTATTTAGGAAACAGTAATTTAACGAGTTTTTACTGTATATACTTGTTTAGCCGTTGGTCATCCTCCCTTGTCCATAAAGAAAGAAAAAACATGATTCTTCCTTATGTGAATCTAATAAATAAGTAGTCCGAGTTGCGCTTGTAAACACGGTGGGACGCATGCGCACTCAGCGGGAGGAAGGCCAGTCCGCGGTACTGGTGTAATAGGATCTCGATTTGGTGTGTGAATGGTAATCATTTCATCATGTTCACATCATATTTGCTGTGATGCTATGTGTTATTGAGTGACCGGGAATGTTTGGCAGCGTATTGGTGTTTTGAAGTGTAGCACGTTTCAAATGGTTGTGTGTGATGTCGGGAGCGGCAGCATTTGAGCTCTACCGAGTTTTTTTTTCTTATGTTGTATTTGCAATGGAATATTTGGCGTGTGTGTGTATGTGTGTGTGTGTGTGTGTGTGTGTGTGTGTGTGTGTGTGTGTGTGTGTGTGTGTGTGTGTGTGTGTGTGTGTGTGTGTGTGTGTGTGTGTGTGTGTGTGTGTGTGTGTGTGTGTGTGTGTGTGTGTGTGTGTGTGTGTGTGTGTGTGTGTGTGTGTGTGACATCGATACAAGTTTGTTTGTTTTTGTGATGAGGCCTATTGTTCACGGTATAGTTTAGTGTTTCATCATTCACCTTGAAGAATATTTTGTTGTTGCTTATTTTCGCTAACAAAATTTTTCTTTCTTCGATTAACATTCTGCAAAAACTATATGTTCTCACCTGTCTGTTGAGCTCAGTGGAAATACATCCATCGTGTTAATCTCTCTGATATTGTTTCTTTGATCAAAATTTTCCAATCCACTGCCTCAACATCGGATGGCAGAAACACGGTTAACTCTTCCATGATGTATTGCCGTGTTGGATCATGCCAGCCATAGCAAGGCAACGTCGGATCGTTCACGCGAGAAGTAAAATCAATGTAGGGGGCCTGTCCGTTATGCCATGTGGAGGGTGACGGTCCAGCCAGTTGTAAAAGTTGTAAAAACGTGTTGTTGAGTGTAGTCAGCTAAAAATCAGCTCTAGTGGACCCTGTAGATTTAGTTTAGTCTATTGAATTAACTCGAAGGGACGGTGATTTTTTATTTGTGTATTTTTTATTATATTTTTGAAGCTCTGGAGTTATGGAGTTGCTGAGACAAGGATTTGTATTGAATGTAACTTGAAAGGGAAGAAGACGAAATCTTGGAAACATCTTCGCTCCTTACTATATTTTACTCCCACGCAAGAAGATGTACAATAGGGATATAATTTTCTTAGAGGAGGCGATGGCTTGGTGGTTAGCGTGGGAGGCTTTGATTTCTTTCTGTATTTTTATTTTCCTTAACATTAATTTCTGCACACTCTGACGCATACACAATAGTCACCAATTCCTCAGTACAGCTATTTGGGTGCAGCTAACGAAACACACTTTCTTCCCCAGCAAAACTAGCAAACTATTTTGATGAACTGGCGACAGTCCGTTGTATAACTATTTTTTTCTTAATAATACCATAATAATATTAATACTAACTTATATACACACACACACACACACACACACACACACACACACACACACACACACACACACACACACACACACACACACACACACACACACACACACACACAAAACACCGAACAGTCACTCTTTTCCCAACTCCCCTCCCTTTAACAGATTCTTTCCAACCTCACCC
>JAXIVD010002910.1:0-12500 GCA_036785275.1 Cancer borealis
GTAAAGGGGGGGGAAGGGGGAGTAGAGGGGGGAGGGTGATGGAAGGAGAGGTCGAGGGGTGTGGGGGGGGAATGCCGCAGGGGTACAGCTATTGGACCCCGTCGCTTGCTAACCAGCGACTCCGCATTCCTCTCGTCTCTCTCCTCTCTTTCTACTCTCTCTCTCTCTCTGCGTCTCTCTGTCTCTTCTCTCTCTCTCTCTCGTCTCTCTCTCTCTTATTCTCTCTCTCTCTCTCTCTCTCTCTCTCTCGCTCTTTCTCTTATTTTTTTTTTCTCTCTCTCGTCTCTCTCGTCTCTCTCTTCTCTCTCTCATCTCTCTCGTCTGCTCTCCCCCTCTCTCTTCTCTCTCCTATCTATCCTCTCTTGTAGTTATTATAGTTTTATTTCATCTTTACTAAAAACAATATTTTTCACGATCTTTATTTAAACTAAATATAATTATCAACTTACGCGAGAGAGAGTAGAGAGAGAGAGAGAGGGACGAGAGAGAGAGAGAGAGACGAGAGCAGAGAGAGAGAAGAGAGAGAGAGAGAGAAGAGAGAGAGAGAGAGAGAGACTATTATAGCCCATATTAAAAGTTCTTTTTCTTTTTGATGTCGTGATAAGTAATGGATGAACACGTGCCGAGACATAATAATAATCTATAATAACAATAATAATAATAATTGATAATGATAATTGATAACAATAATAATAATAATAATAATAATAATAATAATAATACTTTATATACCTTCGCAAATATTACACTTTTTTAAATTAGATGAATACTCAATATTAACATTACTGAATTAAACTTCCATTGAGAGGATAAAGATAGAAAAAAAAAGAACAGTAACAAAAGAGTATAATCTAATACAAAACACACACACACTACACCACAAGATATTTAGGGTTCAGAAATACTTTACTCTTACTTCCCTCTCTCCCTCTACCTTTTATTTTCGTAGGAGATAAAATAGGAAGACGAATCTCTCTCCACTCAGTCCCTTTCAGCTGCGCTTTTATGATATCTGCTGGAAATATATATTGGTTATAATATTGTAGCCTCGACCAACAAGTGCATAAATTGTAATATTTTGGTATAATTCTAACAGTATTCTATTTCACTGATTCCATACATAAGACTATTCATCCTTGATCTCACCTGAGCTCAGTGTATAATTCAGTCAAAATGTGGAATCACTCAGTCAAAATGTGTGATAATTCAGTCAAAATGTATATAATTCAATCAAAAAGTGTCATAAGTTCAGTCAAAATATGTATAATTTAATCAAAAATGTGTATAATTCAGTCAAAATGTGTATATTTAATCAAAAGTGGTATAATTCAGTCTCAAAATGTGTACTAATTCATCACTCAAATGTGATATAATTCAGTAAAAATGTGTAATAATTCAGTAAAAATGTGTATTAATTTAATCAAAAATGTGATATTAGAGTCAAAATGTGTATAATTTCAATAAAAATGTGTATAATTCAATAAAAATGTGTATAATTCAAATAAAAATGTGTATAATTCAGTCAAAAGTGTATAATTCAATCAAAATGTGGTATATTCAGTCAAAATGTGTTTATATCAATCATCAAAATGTGTATAATTCAGATCATCAAATGTGTATAATTTCAATCAAAAATGGTCTATAGTTCAGTCACAAAATGTGTTATAATTCAGATCAAAATGTGTATAATGTCAGTCAAAATGTGTATAATTCAGTCAAAATGTGGTTATAATTCAGTCAAAATGTGTATAATTCAGGTCATCAAAATGTGTATAATTCAATAAAAATGGTGTACATCAGTCTCAAATGTGTATAAGTGTCAAATAAAAATGTGTATAATTCAGTCTCAAAAGTGTTGTATAGTTCAGATCAAAATGTGTATAATTCAGGTCAAAATGTGTATAATTTAGTGAAAATGTGTGTAAATATTCAGTCAAAATGTTGTATAATTCAGTCAAAATGTGTATAATCCAGTTTTGAAACTCATACTTTTCCACACCAACCTGACCCACTGAACAATAGATGTGTTGTCAGAGTGCAGCCGTCCACTGAAACACAGCCCTTATAACACTATAACATATGTGTGTTTACTGAGTCCTCTCCACTGAAGCACTACTCTGTCATGGTGAAGAGTCTCGTGTGTTCCAGTAATCAGTTAGGTGACCACAAAAGGGACGCAGCGAGGAGTCTTGAAAACACCTCCTCTGTATACTCTGTTATAAAAAGACTTAGCACGGAGGGGAGGCAAAAGTAGTGTCTCCTTGAATCCTGTCATGCCTTGTGTCTTGGCTACCTCCCTTTAGGACAGTGATTCACTAACTGGTTCATCTTGTTACCCAATTTAACATGCCACATTAGGCGTGCTAACCCTTGCATAAAATGATGTCAATATTAATGTGTATGGCTATATTAAAACACTTTAGATATATTTTAATCCCATTACCACCAAGAAACTGTTATATTACTTACCCTCAGTTAGGGGTGATAACAGCTTGGTATATAGATAGATAGATTATTTAGAGATATAAATGGATACACTTCATTGTAACCAAATCCTTACAGGAAATTCAAAGGTGTGAACAAGATATAAAAAAAATTGCAGGTTAATTAAGAGAGAATTATTGGCATTATTTTAGATCAATATTTGTAACCTAGATCTTGAAAACTTGTATTTATTCTCCCTTTATTTTATTTTAATTTTATTTTTTACATGGAAAGGATAGGAATGGCTAGCAACTTTTAATTATTTATGTTTTTTTTTTTATATACATTAAAAGGGTACCGGCTAAGGGTCAACAAAAACACGCAAAAAAAAAAAAAAAAGTACCTATACAATTATGAAGAGAGATATGGGTAGGAATAGATTAGCAGCCTAGCCTCTCTCTCTCTCTCTCTCTCTCTCTCTCTCTCTCTCTCTCTCTCTCTCTCTCTCTCTCTCTCTCTCTCTCTCTCTCTCTCTCTCTCTCTCTCTCTCTCATCTTATACAAACACCTAAACTTGATGCAGCCTCTTCTTCTATCCTCTTGTGCGTAACATTCACCTCCTCCTGCGTCAACACTCTCTCCATGTGTCGGTAAACAATGCGGTAGCAGTGTGAGGTGAGGCTCTTCTTAGGGTGGGTGAAAGAGTCGATCAAATTCACCTGAAGGATATATAAAACACCTTTTTAATGTAATGTAATGAAAGGCGTGTGCGATAAGTGATAATAATAATAATGATAACCTGTATTACAACCATAAGTCATATACATTTACAGTAAGAGAAATACAAAATAATTCAAAAAACCTAATTAAAATAATGTCTAATGCATAATTGTTTGTATATATAGAGATTAAACTTCAATGTCACAAAAGCTCTTGAATAGATCATAGCACTTATAATAGTATTCATAATAGTATTCATAATAGTATTTATAACAGTATTTTCACTGGCCATCATGCTACCTCTAACTGAGACAAGGTACACATACACACACACGTACACACACATATGCATATGTACATACACAAATATCCTTATCAATTCAGCCCCTGGGTCAATAGAAGAGAAGAAAACTTTTTGAGTCAGTAATGCAAATAATATGAATTTTTGTTTTTGTGATAAAAGAAGCTTACAAAATAGAGGGAAATAAATCCGTATAATTAAAATACATCTATTACATATCTGAAGTCAAATATAAAAATGAAATATAAAAAAATATATATAAAAAAATTGATTAAATATAGAATAAGAAAAATAAATTATGATAAATAAAAAAAAAATCAATCAATCAAAATAGAATAAAATAAATGAGCAAATAAAATATAGGCATAATAATAATAACACAACCCTTACCTGCTCCACTAAGTTTCCTCCCACCGTGCGTACAAGGTCATAGAAATCCGCACACTCATACTGGTTGTCCTTAGGGAGCCAGAAGCTGATGTCATTAACACACGGATTGTAGCGACTCACACGCTGAAAACACACACACAAAAACAACACCATAATTAATGATTGCAATACATCATTAATTAACACACAACAAACAATACCATAATTTACCATTGCAATACATCATTAAATAACACACAAAAAACACCATCATAATTAACCTTTGCAATACATCATTGAATAAGACAATGTGACAGAATTAGAAGATAAAAGATAATGAGACATATAATTGAAGTAAAAAAAACAATGAAAAATTTGAAGAAAAAAAGATAGACGTTTTAAGCAAATATAACACAATTAAGGTTTGCAATATAGACTATTAAAAAAAGACAATATGACAAATTTGAAGGAAAAAAAGATAATGAGACATAATTGAAGTAAAAAATTTATGAAAAATGTGAAGAAAAAAAAGATGAGACATGAAATAAAATATGAAAAAAAGAAAAAAAATATAAAAAAAATAAAAGAAATATATAAAACTAAATAAATAAATAAAAAATATATACACAAATCAAAATAAAACCTATACCCTCACCTTGTATGTAACCTTAGTGGCCGGGTCATCAAACTCAAACTGGGAGAGGAAACCCGAGTCTTTGGACCAAAATATCCTGATGTCTGGTATGTCATAAATCTTCATGGCCCAACGCTCCAAACCCAAGCCAAACGCCCACCCTACCTTGTCCTGAACACCAGCTGAAATAATAACAGCACAACACTAGGTCAAGCCAGGGAGGTTCCCACACGTATGGTGTTACCTGTGCAATGCACAGGTAACACCATACGTGCCGGAACCTCCACCACGGAAGGAGGATTGTGCCTGAGTGATCAAAGTTAAATTATGAGTTAAGACCTGGCATTGACAACCCATGCAGGAGGTTCCCGCACACCTGTTGTAACCCTATGGATCAGATCAGGGGCAGGGAGGGAGAGGGGCATCAATTTGCTATGCAATGGCAAGGGTAAATCTCACTTTCTCTTCATTAAATGTGCTGCAATACACTCATACCTTGTTTCAACGTACCAAAGGGGGAAACATGGGTCTGATAATGCTGATTGTCTGTAGTTACCAACACTAAGTCTGTAGTGATTAATATCAACAATTACATTACCAAACAAACAGGAATAATATAGTAGTGTACATTTAATGAAGCACACTATCCAATCTGACTGTGTAAAATACCTGTACACTGTATATATAGTACACTATAATACAGTAATTGAACATTTATTATTTAAACTCAGACTTACACGTGTGGTTACACTGATCTAAACAAAGTTGCTTTTAATATCCGTTTAAGGGTAGTGTGTAAACCGAGGTATGAGTGTACTATGTTAAAATTCTTGTTTGTAAGGTGATATTACTGACCATTGACTAGTATTTCCTGTTCAATGATGCCACAGCCTAACAGCTCCACCCACTCCCCATTCAGCTGCACCTCCAGCTCCCATGACGGGTGGGTGAAGGGGAAGTAGGCGTCCACCCATCGGATCTCAGCCTCTGTCAACACATTAATTAAATCAGTATTACTTTGCAAATATTAAAGCTGCTTCTTACACAAAATAAAGCCTATGTTTTAATTTTTTTACATTAAAAGGGTACTGGCTAAGACAACAAAAATACATACATACGTAGAAATTTTTTTTTAAATCCCACTTGTCGCCTATACATACATTAACTTATATTGTCAACAAGATTGTAGTCATATATTTCACTAACACTGATCACTTCTTGTTTGTCTTGTTCACTAATTGCTTTGCTAACAAGACAAACACACTTTGATGGAATATTATACACCTAAACACAAGTGGTCACACCTTTGCCAAATAGAGTGGTAGCCAGGCCCATCAGGCACTTCTTGAGGTCAGCTTCCATCCTCCGGACAGACTCTAAATTATGCACACATTGATGTTCCTTCGTGCGTTCACCACTCTCAAATAGCTGGTATTGATCCATGTTCTGATGCATACCATATATCTGAAAATAAATGTTTGTCAGTGTCTCAGTGGTGCAGTGGTTAGCATGTGTCACTACCAATCCACTGGCCTGAGTTCAATCCCGGACAAAGGCAGGCGGCGCACACCTCACCCAGCTGTTCAACCTCACAAACAGGAAATTACCACCACAGACTCAAAGGCCAATGTGACGGGAGATGAACACACACACACACACACACACACACACAGCTACAGCATGTACCAACACATTACTTTACTTTTAAAATATTCAACATACAAGTGTGAAAAATGAGCCATGGAAGGTAAATACAGTTATGTGCAAAGCCTTACGATATTTTGGTAAACTAGAAACAGTAAAAAAAAACTAAATTAAAAAAAATACATATCAAGTAAATGTTGTATGCGAAAGAAAAACAGAAAAAAAAACAAGAAAGGAAGATGTATTTATTAATTCTTTTTTTCAATGTAGGAAAAGAAAAGTGAAAGGAAGACAGTTTTAGAGCATTGGAGGAGGAATACAGTAAAGTACAACACTGTAATATACACAGTTATATATCCTTACCTCCTTCAAAGTACACAGCCTCACTCCTTCCAGCTGATGGAAGACTGGGTAGTGTGATGCATCAATCTCATCCCTGCGATACACATCACCAATCACTAAGAAGTTGTCAAGCCCCATGCTGATCAATTCACTCTGGAACACAGGTCATCATTATTACATTATTAATACTTAAACACATCAACCTCAACTCTACCTATCATAACCTAACAAATTGTCACCTAACCTAACCTAACCTAGTCGTGAAGCTGATCAATTCACTCTGGAACACACAACAACATTACATCACAAGAAATAACGGATTCAAACTAGAAAAATGTAGATCTAGTCAATAAATAGGCCTAGATTGGATTATAATTAGGGTTGTAGTTAATGTACAGACAATAGGGAGTTTTAAAAGAAGACTAGATGGCTTTATGGATAGGGATGAGAGGTGGGTGTAGGTAATAAGGGAGTATTGGAGTAACAGGAACTACCTCGTGTATACCTCCAGGCCTTTTGTAGCTTCATGTTCTTATATTCTTATGTTCTTATCACCAACCTCAACTCATTTAATTAACAGGAATATGTACTACTTTAGACTCGTATAATTTCTGAAAACTGTAATGCACATTTTTACAAGGCATTATCAATTCAAAACACTGGTAGAATGGGTGTTGTTTTGATATTGTTCAAGAGATCCAGGTAGAATTACATCAGATACTCAAACATAATCACATATATAGAATCATGAAAAATACAACTAGAATTGCTTCGGAAATAGTGAAGACCAAGAATTAAAACAAGTCATTTTCACGTTATGGTCAAATCCCAACATTTTTATCCATTTGTATGTCATTCAATATCTTCATTAAGCTACAGTATGCTTCTATATAACTACTACACAAGCATGCAGTATTAACCTAACCTAACCTAACCTGATGTGCACTAGTATGGGCTCGTAAAAGATGACTCTCGTTGACGTAGAAATTATCTGACTTCTTCCGGCTGACATGATCTTTGGGGATGAGCAAAGAGTCAAAATTCTGGTGAGTTGTGACCACAGGATGTAGCTGGTTGTGGACGGAGAAGAGAGGATTGCCGCGGAGGGACAAGTACTGTGCATACATGTACTGTGTTACGCGGTGAGCCACGTGGCGCAGAGGGTGATTGGGCTGCAGGTGAAGGTCTCGACCAATGTGGGATAGTAGATGTGGGGTTATATTTGTCATGTGGTCGCCATTATATTCCTTCCCCAACACTTCAATCTGAAAAGAAGGAAACTTAATTAAACATGGTAGCGATGGAAATTATTATTATTATTTTTTTTTTTTTTTTTAGGAAGTAAAATTAAACATGATAATGGAAATTATTATCATTATTATTTTTTTTATTTTCATTATTATTTAGGAAGGAAAATCAAACATGGTAACAATGGAAATTATTAACTACATATATATTGGCATTTATATATTTCCAACCTTCCTTGTCTTACTTATCTTAATAACCAGAATGAATTACCTTCCTCCCCTGAACTGAGGCAGCCTTAGTGGAGAGGAGTCTTGTGACCTGACTCCACCTTAGTCCACGTGCAATCCTACCACACACCACCACCATCATGCCCTCACCTCACCACGTCTATAGATTCTGAAAATTATAAATAAGTTTGGATAATATGGAGATAACATTAGTGTCAGATATTTGGTTTGGTTAGGTTAGGTTACGTTAGGGTAGGGTAGGGTAGGGTAGGGTAGGGTAGGGTAGGGTAGGGTAAGGTAAGGTAAGGTAAGGTAAGGTAAGGTAAGGTAAGGTAAGGTAAGGTAAGGTAAGGTAGGGTAGGGTAGGGTAGGGTAGGGTAGGATAGGGTAGGATAGGGTATGGTAGGGTAGGGTAGGGTTAGGGTTAGGGTATCTTAGCTTAGAGGCTCAAAATTAGTAGGCTAACCTTACCTCCATATTATCATAAATTTGTATGAAGAAACTGCATCTGCTAACTCTAGAATATATATCAAAGAGTAATCAGATAGACTACAAATTTACCATTCAGCTACATGAAAATACGTTAACATCATTTGTTTATTAATTTATCTATTTTCTTTTACAAAATGTGGGGAACTATATTTCTTTCACATTTGACTGTACTCTCTCCCTACCTGTCATCATCTTTTTCTTATTATTATTACACTATCTAGTTCTTATTTATGTTATTATTAATGTTTACTTACAAAACTCAGTCGTCTTTTTCTTCTTGTTTCCTATTCTGCAATGTTATGATCGGCGTGTTGTGTGTCTTTACGTTTACAACGGAACCAATACCGGTGTTTATTTGTATATGACAAACTATTAGTATTATTCATAATTTATTATTATCATTTAGTTTATCATATTATTTTGTTTATCTTATATAATATAATAGTGTTCTAAAGTTTATATTTGTTTAATTACGGTTGCTTTGTTGTTTTTTCTAATTTTTTTGTTATTTTCATTATTTTTTCAAGTTCTATGGTTTTATTATGTTTTATTTTGCGTCTGAATATTTTTTTTTATATTCTATTATATGGTTTATATTGTTTCAATTTTGTTATTGTTGTGTTTTGATATTTTTGTATTTTTGTTTTGTATAATAGCAAATAAATATTTTTTTCATGAGATAAATACGACTTGAATATAACAAATAGTTATGTTGAAGTTCATTAGGTATTTCATTCACTCTGTATATATAATAAAACAAAAACAAATAAAAAACATACAAGATAGTGTTGTTATATTATAATTTTACAAGAAGCCAGGAAGCCCAAAAGTAATCAAACATTTAAAAAGGATCAAGGACATACATGAGAGAGAGAGAGAGAGAGAGAGAGAGAGAGAGAGAGAGAGAGAGAGAGAGAGAGAGAGAGAGAGAGAGAGAGAGAGAGAGAGAGAGAGCGTAGAATATAGTTCATCATAAAACAAAAAATAACTTTGAGCCTTAAGTTTATGTTTAAATAAAAAATAAATAAATGCAAAAAATAAATAAAGTCAGGAACCCAATAGTAACCAAACCTTTATTTTTACTTGCCAGTTTTGGAAGTCGCTTGGGAAGGTGATTAGTGCTGCTTTCTAACACCGGTGAAACTTCCTTCTCTACGTCCAGTTTCTACCCATGGAAACACACCACGTACAGTTAATACACAAAGGTAAGGTAACGTAAGATAAACACAAAGGTGATTAAATGATACCCCTTAACTTTTTTTTTTTTTTTTTTTTCTTACACATTAAAAGGATATTGGCTAAGGGACAACAAAAATACGGAAAAATATATCCCGCTTAATTTGTCGCCATATCCTGTAAAGTAGGTAAATATGTCTTTTAAAGTTATTTGTATCAGTCTGTAAAAGGTTGATCTAAATTTATTGACGAAAAATTGCTCAAGTCTTTCAGGAACACATTGAAATATAACCTTTTTGGCTTGGCTTCTTAAACAATGTATTAATAAAAAACCTACTGTTAAACTTGCTGAGGCTTGTTGGAATTCTTGTAATGCATTGTCATAGTTTTGTTCGAATCTGTCCAGAGATTTTCCTAATGTGTCCTGGTTTTTGTCTTTAGGAAATTCCACAGTATTCATCGCGACAATTAATTATTTCCTTATAAACTTGACTGTATTCAATGGATAATGTTCTGTAAGTAAAGTAAATATATATCATTATTGTAATTGCCAGTTATGGTTCTCAATACTATCAAAAGTTCTACACAATACTATCAAAAGTTACTACTAATATTTTTTCACTTTTAGGCTGTACCAAACACGCCTGAAATTGTTATTTTCATCCCATTGAAAGTCTAGTAGTGTCTACAGCTAATATAGGTTCAATCCGTGCATTAATATTTTCCAATTGTATATACGTAACTGATATAGAATAATAATTAAGAAATACATTATTCTTTAGGGGAAAAAAAAAAAAAAAAAAAAAAAAAAAAAAAAAAATATATATATATATATATATATATATATATATATATATATATATATATATATATATATATATATATATATATATATATATATATATATATATATATATATATCATATGGTTTCAGGAAGCTGAGGAAATTAAGTGATTTATGCATCAATCAATCTCTTCATCTGAAATGTTAAAGTTTTATCAAATCATTTGGGTATTGGTAGAAAGTGCAGAAAAATATGAGTGAATATATTTAGCTCCTTGCGTCACGAATGTTGGTAACCTCGACACAGATTCTCAAGTGCTTCTGTGTAGTGTATAATCCTATTTAAAAGAGGGAAGAAAAGGCATCACCTGCCCGCACGTCACGCTGTTGTATAAGGAAAAGTTTCTTAACAAACTTTGCAGCGCACTTAACGTAGAGGCAGAGTCCCCAACCAACATCTAGAAGGGAAGATTAACACAGTGAAAAGCAAGGATCCTATACACATATAATCCTCGGTGACAAGTGACAACGCACAGTACAGTAACGACGCAGACTATTAACCTTCACTGACTTCGATTTAGTATAGAGGTGAGAGGAGAGAGGTGAGAGTCTCGGACAAAAGATCAACCCTCCATTCCCCTCTGTTAAAGGTGACATATCTAAATAACCTACAACCTTATACAACCTCCAACCTTATACAACATAACCACACCACCACATGTACATATATAATACACTGGAAGGATTTCATTATAGTACTGCTTGTGGGTGATAGTTTTGTGTCGCACCAAGGCACTGTATATATAATCACTATGCAATTAGTACCAAGGTCAGAATATTGATCTAAATTTGCGCAAGACAGCATCACATCCCTTGAGTAGTAATGACGGAGATGAAGAATGGAGATGGAGGTGAAGGATAGAGATTGAGATGGAGGTGAAGGATGGAGGATGGAGATGGAGGATGATTGAAGAAACACGTACATACTGATATTGTATGTGGAAATTAACATTGAATTTCATACCATACAAATAATTTTGTCTGGTTTCAAGTAGCTTTAAGGAGGTAGATACAACTAGGTAAATACAACTAGGTAAATACATGATAAGCCCAGCACAGTTTACGTGAGAATACAATGTACACTTATTATTGAATCCCGTAGTGTCTGTGGTTCACGTTTGTAAGTGTGTCGCAGTTGGGTTTGGTCCGATATTTTATTAACATTCTCTGCATGAGGAAGCAAGGCGAGTGGAGTGTTAGGTGTATTGACAGAATAAGTATTGAGCGACGCCCTACCTCTGCGCAGCGCACCACACCTCAGTGCCTGCCTTGACGTGGCACTACAACATTGGCTCTCTGCAAGCCACATGTGCGGCACTGATCAATATGGCACTCCTTCACCCCTCCGTCAGTTTCTGCGGCGTAGTTTCTCGGGATAATATGGAGGTAATGTTAGCGTCTTCTCCCGAGGTTAATATTTACCTAACCCAACCTAAAATAACCCAACCTAGCGCTAATGTTATCTCCATGTTATCCGTTCCTCATCGCACCTGAGTTCCTCGTTCTTAGGAAACATTGAATATGTAGGTCATTGCGTCACCTTGAACCCTTACACTTACAGACATATATAAATACATCCGTCAGTGTCTCCACCTCTCACTGTAATTCCTGTACTAGTGTGGCACTGTATGTCACTGTATTTCGGATATACATTATACACATTCCTGTATCCACGTATGACTGTTTCACTGTGAATAACGGGATGGTATTGCGTTATTCAATATCTATATGAATCACAGTCAGATTATTTCCGAATTCAAACAATTATATAGAGGAATACAAAGGAAATAACAAACAACAATAGAGGTGTTGGTGTTGATAAGGCTGTTTGCATGACGTACATAAAACGTAATGAATAAAAGGACAGTCCGTGTCTATCTAATGACTAGTAATGATTAAAGAGTGAAAATAAGGTTAAAAAAATGTCTACGTAGTTTTGTTTACCCTTCCAATGCAAAAAAAAAATGTTCCTCAGCGTGGTGATCGATGCCCCTCATGATAACTCTCACCAGTGTGTATGTATATTTATAACATTTCAAGTCACTGTTCTCTCTATATATATACGAAACAGTGTACGTAT
>JAXIVD010002910.1:15000-37500 GCA_036785275.1 Cancer borealis
TGTGTGTGTGTGGTCACGTGGCGGAGCGGCTGGCTGCCACCCTAGGCTTACTTGCTGATACGTGAAACATTACGTATCTTCACTCTTTCATCCCTTACACTGGTAAATTCTGGAACTCTCTTCCTTTGTATGTTTTTTCCATCTGCCTATGACTTAAACTCTTTCGAAAGAAGAGTGTGAAGACACCTCTAATGTTAACTGGACCTCCAACCCTTGCTTATATCTCTCCTACTGTCCTCTTTGCAGGGTCTGGCCAGAAGCGGGATTATTTTTCTACGTATTTTGGTTGTCCCTTAGCTAGTACCATTTTGATGTTAAAAAAAAAAAGTTTCAGAACCTGACAGTCTGGGATGAGTTTCAGTGATGGGATAGAATGGGAGAGTGTGTAGTCTGCAAAGGGGATGTCGGATACCATGTATAAAACGTGTACACTCTGGTAGCCATTGAAACATTACAAGTCTGAGCATGCTCGGGATGACGAAATGCAAGGCGACACACACCACTCACTGAATATATGTAGACGTGTGTGTGTGTGTGTGTGTGCGTGTGACGATGCCTTTGTGAGAGAAATAATGGGAGTGGTGAGTTAACAGCATGTCCTGAATGACGGTGAGGCCTTGAGAGAGAGAGAGAGAGAGAGAGAGAGAGAGAGAGAGAGAGAGAGAGAGAGAGAGAGAGAGAGAGAGAGCAACACCCCTTAGCTACAGTGCTAAAATTAAGGCAATCAAAGGCTATTGGGATGAGAGTGTGAATACGACATAACAAATCTCTTCATTTCACTAATAAACTCGATTTCAACATTTATCAAGTGTCGACCTTTGTGTGTGAAGTCATTTTGAACACAATACGTATTTTCCACGTGAGTTTCGTATCTAATCTGGAGGAAGTTTATCATCGTGGTTTGCGTTGCGTCATGAACAGAGCGTGAGTCACTGTTGTCTGCTGAGTGGTTTTTTTCTTGTTCTCTCGCACATCACTGCATGACAACGGTGCTATGTGGTCATGTGGTACGTTGTCACATTTTATATAACATGCTTTGCTTCTACTACTACTACTACCACTATTACTACTACTATTTATTACTATTATTACTACTACTTATTGACAACCTTGCTATGTGGTCATGTGATAGGTTATCACATTCTATACAACATTTTCTGCTTCTACTACTACTACTACTACTACTACTACTACTACTACTACTACTACTACTAGTACCACTACTACTACTACTACTACTACTACTTATTATTATTATTATTATTATTATTGTTACTAGCTAACACTACTACTACTACTACTACTACTACTACTACTACTACTACTACTACTACTACTACGTCTATATACACGTAGCAATATCGTATAGTCGCCAGCTTGGCCTTGGATCTTAGTTCACTTTAGTACACATATAATAATAATAATAATAATAATAATAATAATAATAATAATAATGATGATTCTGGTGGTAGCTTCTCTTATCTTTGCTGTTATCTCCTCAACTTGTCAACCTATCCTGCATCACACCAACCCACACGTCTTACTATTACTGTTACTATTACTATTACTATATATATTACTATTACTATTATTGTTACTATTACTATTACTATTTCGAGGCCAGTAGTAGTAGTAGTAGTAGTAGTAGTAGTAGTAGTCCAGTTGTACAGTCACTTGTTATCGACAGTTAAGACTTGTTCTGCTAGACAACTACTGCCTTGAATTGTACCATTGAATTATCTTTATTAATGGATTAGCTCTCTCTCTCTCTCTCTCTCTCTCTCTCTCTCTCTCTCTCTCTCTCTCTCTCTCTCTCTCTCTCTCTCTCTCTCTCTCTCTCTCTCTCTCTCTCTTCCTCTCTCTCTCTCTCTCTCTCTCTCTCTCTCTCTCTCTCTCTCTCTCTCTCTCTCTCTCTCTCATCTTTGGTTACCTATAAAACCTGGTATTGTATTACTAGAATCGCATTATTTTCTGCCTCCTTTGCAAGATTCGTTCGTGTCTGTTTTTATGTATTGTTTAAGACATTACAATAAAAATCTACACTAAAGTGAGTTGTAATTTATCATCAACCTCTAAGATTCCTGTGTAGAAAAAAAAAAAAACACTTGTAAATATATGAATGTGGACGCCTCGTTTGGTCTACCTCTTTATAAGTGTAAAATAAGCTAATTATATAGATAGATCATTCCACTGCATGAAAAAAACACTACTAATATTCTCCACTTAACTCTAACAGTCGTGTATCTATTTCAAATACTACACGAGCCAGGTTTACAACAAAAAAAAGCTAAATTAAGAATATGCATTGTTTATTTTAACAAAAGTAAAAAAAAAGGAACAAACTATGTTCATTAAATACATCAAACAACCCATAACAGTAAAGTAAAAAAAGGTTTAAGTGTAATTAATAAACTATAAAATTAATTGAGGCAGTATTTAAAACTCTTCCTTCGGGGTGGCGACTCAGTACTGTCCTCACAGAAACGAATGGTAACTGCTTGCATAACAGGAATATCACACTTCAAGGTCAAACTGAAGACCCCTTACCAGTGTCCCCACGAAGGACATGTTACCCAGAAGACCGTCCCCCCAGCCGCCTTGGTGATCCTGTGTCCCCCCCACTTCACCACCCTATACCCCGCAAGTCCCCTCTTAGCTCCCCCCTTAGGCCCTCCTTTAAATCTTTAAATCTTTAAATCAGAGCCTCACACTCCTCCCGATTTTGTAGTAGTTGTTTATCGACGCCTAATATGATGCTGACTTCTTCCTCTGCTCTCTTAGTACTCTCCTCTTCATCCTCTTTATCTGGTCTACTTGCTACGATTCTGCCAACTCGATCTGGTGTGCAATAACCATCCTCCATCTCTCGCTCCTTCTTCTCACGGACGGGACATTTCAGGGCAAAGGCGACGTGATCCCCGCGACAGTTTACACATCGGACGTAGGTGGTGGAGCATTCTTCACCGGCGTGACCTTCCCTTCCACAATGGTAACACGTACGTACAGTCTTGGGGCAACTCTCATTATCATGTTCGAAGGAAAAACAACGAGGACACTGAGGTATTTTGGTGAAGGGTTTTTTCCTGAGTTGATGGATGGATCTTCCATAGCTAAGTCTTATGCCACCAGGAGCGTTTAATACTTTGGTTGCATCTTCAATGGTGTTGAATTCGATGAAGAGAGTGTCTTGTCCCTTCCAGTCGACTCTTACAACATCAACGTCATTGGAAGAGCTTATATCACTGGCAATATCTTCTGTGGATTTGTTTTGCAATGAGCGAGGCAAATCTTTAGCTATGAAGGTACTGTTTGCTAAATATTCATCACTTTTCACCACTTCCATTCCCTCATTCGCTAAGTTTGCTCTCACCTCAGCTGTCATGACCCATTCTACGTGTTGCTCAGAGGTCATGAACACAGCAAGTAGGTCATCATCCTTCCTCCAGTATGTTAGATCAAATCCAGTCAGGGCTTGAAAGCGAGTCAATATGTGCGGCACCTGTTGATGTGTACTCGTAATTTTCAGCTTGATGACAGGCATTGTCGGTAATAATCCAGAGCTTGTGTGGTGTTAGGTGGAGGAAGGTTTGTGTAATGAATGAGCCTCTAGCGGCATTCTAGGTCCACTCGCCTACCCAGAATCCTCGGGTCAGTAAACCTTTGCAGTTCGATACTTGTTCATGTATATCAATAGCAAACTAGTACAAGCTTTATTTCCTTCACTAGTTTAAGTTATGATGACAAAAACATTATCATGCCCAGTGTCCTTTCAGCACATAATGTCTGTTTGTACGTGTAACCTTCCTTAAGCTTGTAAGCTTCCTTAGCTAAGTAGAAACATGAAACTTTATATGATTCGTGTTTCTGACTCGAATTAAAACACTTCAGATGACTGTGTTAGAACTACGTGTTTGTGACGTCATACCCTTCCCTTTCATCATTACAGGTAAGCAAGATGTCCCTCGATCTGCCACGGCCGGAGACACCTTGAACCTCTAATGTAATATATATCCCCTAATACGCTTATACGCAAGGCTCATTTCATGCTTGATTATCATTAACAGATTATCAGGCAAAGCAGACAAGGAAAAGCTGTCACCTTGTAGATAAAGCGTCTAATGACTTATATCAACTTGTTTTTATACTTTGAACCTTATTTTATCAGTAGTCATAAAATTGTCATTACAGATACTGCAATCAAAATACTGAAAATAAATGTAATCTTATCATCTGACTTTTGATACAACGTAGAGACAAACAAATAAGGAAGAAAACCAGTTAATGTTAGGAATGGGAAGAAAAAAAAATCAAAACACTTAACGAGGCAAGTATTGTAATATATTCTAAAATTAAAATTAAGAGAGGTTGTCCCCGCCTCTCCTAGCCATCTCTATCGCCTACAATCACAGGAAAACCTTGAATTCAAGTGTTTTACGTTTTTAAGTAGTTTAAGATTATCAACAGGATGAGAAAAACCCACAAAAAGGTTACCTACCAGATTATTGAAGAAAATATCATATCAGTTTCGTTACGATATCCATTAAAACCTGAAAGACATGTTGGTTGGCGTTTGTCATGCAAGTGAACTGAAATTATGGTTTTAACTCAAAGTATTATGTAACGGTATCAATTAATAAAACTTCTCGTTACCACTTCAATATGATTATGTTACGGAATATCTTGAATTGTTGTTGTTGTTGTTGGATAAAGTTTAAGAAGCGTGTTGCAAGAATGTCGGAAAAACCGTAGACTCAGCAAGTGATTAACACTTCCCATGACGCAGGGCTCTCTTCCTCTTTCTTTCTTCCCTCCCCCTCTCTCTCTCTCTCTCTCTCTCTCTCTCTCTCTCTCTCTCTCTCTCTCTCTCTCTCTCTCTCTCATCATAACATGACGCAAATACGTATTCGTACATAACTTATCAGATATATTATATGCAACGCTGACGTGTACACTGATCCAATGTTTTGTTTCTTCAATACTTGAATATTACAATGTACTATTATTATTATTATTATTATTATTACTATTATTATTATTATTATTATTATTATTATGTATTATTCACGCGAGAACTCAAAGGCAACTCGAGAGCTTTCTGATATTGTGTTTCTCAGGCCTCAGGATATCCTCTAGATGATATTTAAACAATATTATTATGTGTGTTTTCGTATTAAAATGGCATAACTCACCAAAGATCTATTGACAAGTGTGACAACTATTACAGGAACGATTAATTTACTGCAATACCATTACACATTATTACATAGCATAAATAAGCATACAAGTAAAAAAAAATGTATACGATAGATAGTCACTGCCGGTTTTGATAAAGGCAACTTCAATATCTTGACAAGTGGCACTGTTGATGTCACAAGAATTTTTTTTTTCTCTCTCTCTCTCTCTCTCTCTCTCTCTCTCTCTCTCTCTCTCTCTCTCTCTCTCTCTCTCTCTCTCTCTCTCTCTCTCTCTCTCTCTCTCTCTCTCTCTCTCTCTCTCTTTTACACATGCTAAACTAAGAAATATTTGACTAACTTAACACTTAACCGAACCAGAATAATTATCTACGTAGCACTGAGATCTTATGCAACGTTGTGTAATTATGAAAAACTTTATTGAAAACCCCCATCTCTCTCTCTCTCTCTCTCTCTCTCTCTCTCTCTCTCTCTCTCTCTCTCTCTCTCTCTCTCTCTCTCTCTCTCTCTCTCTCAAGAACCCGATCTAGTCTCTAGCTTCTACGTGACTGGTAATAATAAAACAATAATAACTATCTCGTCTGACTCTCTATTATATACTTTTGGTTTCATACACTTAATTTCATTACTCGCTTCCCCTTTCAGTATTCTATTTATAATAAAAAAAGATGAAACTATGAAAATATCCAGGAAGAAAGAGTGCAGGAAGAAACCCCTCAATCCTTCACCCCATTTCTTGCCGCCCTACTCAACTATGTGGGTCTATGTGGGGTGTATGTGGCAGCCAAGTGGCACGCTAGTTCACACTGTAGGAATTCTTGTGACGTCAATACTCAATAGTGCCACCTGTTCACTGCGTTGTCAGGTTATTGAACATCTGATAAGCTATGTACGACTACGTGTTTGCGTTATGTTATATGGTGGAGAGAGAGAGAGAGAGAGAGAGAGAGAGAGAGAGAGAGAGAGAGAGAGAGAGAGAGAGAGAGAGAGAGAGAGAGAGAGTTTTTAGGTTATCAGTGTTAGGTACAGAGGCCTTTGTCCCTTCACAGAAACACGCCCTTGCAGTTATATACAATGAAAGAAAGTGAAAGAGAATAATGATTGCTTGTATAGAGTGATGAATTAAGGTTAACATAGAAGAAATAGTAATATATATCTGTGTGGTTTGACTGTAATATTAAAGGAACCATTTCAATATTCGCTTCATATTAATATGTAGCTACGTTTGTTGTATATATCTATTTATACATTTTTTTTTGTCTTCTTATCCTATTATGTGTTGTGATTCTTGATGCAATCTCTCTCTCTCTCTCTCTCTCTCTCTCTCTCTCTCTCTCTCTCTCTCTCTCTCTCTCTCTCTCTCTCTCTCTCTCTCTCTCTCGTATAAAAAATAAACACTGACACATTAATTTTTCCATTACCTATTATCAAATATGTATACTTTTGCTTAAATATATATGACGTACAATACTTCTTTAACTGGAAAATATTGATATGTCCATTGTAAGTTCAGGTGATTGATGGAAACCTGCTATACAAGATTCTAGAAGGTTGTCCATATATCATGAGGCAATTCATGGTATGCATGACAACCAATAACAGACATTTTTTACTTAAACTTAAACCTCCATGACGCTTTCGTTTTAAAAAAATTCACACATACACAAAGAAAACTATTTTAATATCCCTTTCTCCCTATCATAACCCTTCTTAGGATAATATATAGTTAGATATAAATGTATCCAGCAGTATATAGCAACTATAAACACCAATAACAGAACAATTTAACTAAACATTTCCTTCCTCCATGACACTTCCTTCTTAAAATAAAAGATTCACACATACATACAGAAATCTATTTTAATACCTCTTTATCCCTACCACAACTATTCTTACGATAAATAATAATAGTAAAGTAATTTATCTAGTAGTATTTAGCAGCTTAATCCTGTCTATGTAGTACGCAGGCGCAGAGAAGTAATAAAATCCTCCGCCATTGCTCCCTTGCCAGCAGAATCAAGTCAGAAGCCATACGGAAAGGTTATACATCGTCGCTTCTACACCACTGGTACGTAAATTTACATATGTATTATTTATTCTATATGATATTCTTTCCTTGATAATGTTAAATGTGTTTTGATAATATAACATCACTGATTTAACCTTTAAGTATTCATTCTAGGACATATTTAGTGAGTAACTTTTGTCCGTAACCGACCGTATATATTTTTTTCATAGTATGTAGTTTGATGTGGTTTGCTTCTATAAGGTGTAACACTTCATGCATTAAATAATTGTGTATGCAAGGTTATAGTATGTAGGGATTAGGAAGAAGGAAGGGAGAAAGAGAGAGAGGAAGAGAAAGGGAGGGAGGGGGAGAGAGAGAGAGAGAGGGACAGGGAGGGAGCCGCCATTACATACTGAACAAAGGAAGGGTGTAGCAGCTGAGAGGGTGAGGGTATGCAAGGTTATACTACGTAGCAGTTATAGTATATGGGTGTTCGGAAAGAAGGGAGGGAGTTTGCCTCGCTATATATTTCCCGGTTATATACTTAACTGTGATATACTTTTATTAGGTGTAACATTTCACTAATTTTTTATTAGGTGTAACATTTCACTAATTAAACAGGAGTGAATGCAAGGTTATAGTACGTGGCAGTTATAGTATATAGGTGTTAGGAAGAAGGAAGGAAGGGAAGGTTGAGAGAGAGAGATAGAATGCCACCTCGGCCGCCATTACGTACTGAACAAAGGGTGAAACAGCTGGTCGTTCCACTTGCTTGGTGATCCACTTCTTCCACTTGCACTGTGCTCCACTTAGGGTTATACTTCCACCATAGTGTAGTGCGTCTTGATGACTGTTTTAAGGGGTGTATGTATGTAGTGGTAGGAAGTGTAGTATACCAGGTGATATAAGAACAAAAGTTAAGTGTTGAGCTATAAAGGAATGAATGTGGCTTCTATTTTATTATTTTCATGGTGGTATTAATATGCAAATAAAATCATGACTATTAGGTTGTTTAAGAAATAGGAAAATAATTGAGTTTAGTATACGAAGTGATATTGGAAAAAAAAAAGTGGTTATATTATATTATCTTCATGGTGGTATTAATATGCAAATAAAACCATGATTATTAGAAACTTGCGTGAGGTTTTTAAGAATTTGGAAAATAAATATAGGCAAATATTTACATCCCCTTAATAGCTACGAAAGTAAATGGCGTCTGCTCCTCGTCTAACCACCTACTTTTAGTCATAGAAAACATTTGCTAGCTTCTAAATGAACATAACGTAACGTAACCTAAATTACCCAAATCTTAATGTATATAGTACCTGAGGTTTTTAAGAAATAGGAGAATAATTATATATTTGAGTCATCTGGGAAGCTCATAAAGGAAGGACGATGTTAGGTTAATTTTCATACACGTAAACTTACAATATATTCAGTTTTCAGGTAACATGACTTGTGATATTTTTATTTGTTGTGCTATACTCTTCTTTTAAGTTTTTTCTTTATATTTGATAGTATAAGTGACTAAACACTTTTTTTTTCTTCTCTCTCTCTCTCTCTCTCTCTCTCTCTCTCTCTCTCTCTCTCTCTCTCTCTCTCTCTCTCTCTCTCTCTCTTCGTTGCACATTTAAACCGTAATATTCTGCAACATAGCTACGTACAATGCCACCACTTATCTTGACACCCACACAACACATACCACATGAAATAAATTAACATTTGCTCTTTCTGCGTATTGTACATAGCCATACACAATCAATACTTACTGCAGATAATATGGAGGTATTATTAGCGTCTTCTCCCGAGGTTAATACTTACACGTCAGATATCTGGTTACAGCCCAGTACGGCTAGGTTAGGTTAGAGCTTCAAAATTAGTAGGTTAATCTTACTTTAATTATTTTCTTCAGGTTAACCGGATCTCCATTTTATGTTATGTTCTTTTAGCTTAGAGCCTCAAAATGAATAGGTTAAACCTATATACTATAGCATTTAACCTTCATATCCTTTCAAAAGAGTTCTTGGATATACAAACATTAAGTAAAATTCTTTCTTCCAAATGTTAAATGCATATACAATGTTTTATATATGTTCGGACATAGACTACACCATATGGTGTAGTCTATGGTTCAGACAATAATTTTAATGAAGCTACAATGGGAAGGAGTCTGTAGCTAATAGACTATTCACATTCTGTTTTTTATCTTTACTTCAAATATCATGTAGAGCCACAAAATTACTTAAATGTTATAATTAAGTGTTCATAACTATTTGTGACTTTACTAAATTCAGATTGCTATTACAGATACACAATGCAGATCTTCGTGAAAACCCTTACGGGGAAGACCATTACCCTAGAAGTGGAGCCTTCTGATACAATTGAAAACGTGAAGGCCAAGATCCAGGACAAGGAAGGCATTCCACCCGACCAACAGAGGCTGATCTTCGCTGGAAAGCAGTTGGAGGACGGCAGGACACTGTCTGACTACAACATTCAAAAGGAATCCACACTCCACCTTGTTCTCAGGCTGAGAGGAGGAATGCAGATCTTTGTCAAAACCTTGACGGGTAAGACCATCACTTTGGAGGTGGAGCCTTCAGACACCATCGAGAATGTCAAAGCCAAGATCCAGGATAAGGAAGGCATTCCACCCGACCAACAGAGGCTGATCTTCGCTGGTAAGCAGTTGGAAGATGGACGAACACTGTCTGACTACAACATTCAAAAGGAATCCACACTCCATCTTGTTCTCAGACTAAGAGGAGGAATGCAGATCTTTGTCAAGACACTCACGGGTAAGACCATCACCCTGGAAGTGGAGCCTTCAGACACAATTGAGAACGTGAAGGCCAAGATCCAGGACAAGGAAGGCATTCCACCCGACCAACAGAGGCTGATCTTCGCTGGAAAGCAACTGGAAGATGGACGAACACTGTCTGACTACAACATTCAGAAAGAATCCACACTTCACCTTGTGTTGAGGCTAAGAGGAGGAATGCAGATCTTCGTGAAAACACTTACCGGCAAAACTATTACCCTGGAAGTGGAGCCTTCTGACACAATTGAGAACGTGAAAGCTAAAATCCAGGACAAGGAAGGCATTCCACCCGACCAACAGAGGCTGATCTTCGCTGGAAAGCAACTGGAAGATGGCAGGACACTGTCTGACTACAACATTCAGAAAGAATCCACACTCCACCTTGTGTTGAGGCTAAGAGGAGGAATGCAGATCTTTGTTAAAACTCTCACGGGTAAGACTATCACCCTGGAAGTGGAGCCTTCAGACACAATTGAAAATGTGAAGGCCAAGATCCAGGACAAGGAAGGCATTCCACCCGACCAACAGAGGCTGATCTTCGCTGGAAAGCAGTTGGAGGACGGCAGGACACTGTCTGACTACAACATTCAAAAAGAATCCACACTCCATCTTGTGTTGAGGCTAAGAGGAGGAATGCAGATCTTTGTCAAAACCTTGACGGGTAAGACCATCACTTTGGAGGTGGAGCCTTCAGACACCATTGAGAATGTCAAAGCCAAGATCCAGGATAAGGAAGGCATTCCACCCGACCAACAGAGGCTGATCTTTGCAGGAAAGCAGTTGGAGGACGGCAGGACACTGTCTGACTACAACATTCAAAAAGAATCTACTCTTCACCTTGTGTTGAGGCTAAGAGGAGGAATGCAGATCTTTGTCAAGACTCTTACTGGTAAGACCATCACCCTGGAAGTGGAGCCTTCAGACACAATTGAAAACGTCAAAGCCAAGATCCAGGACAAGGAAGGCATTCCACCTGACCAACAGAGGCTGATCTTCGCTGGAAAGCAGTTGGAGGATGGCAGGACACTGTCTGACTACAACATTCAAAAAGAATCCACACTCCACCTTGTTCTCAGGCTAAGAGGAGGAATGCAGATCTTCGTGAAGACTCTTACTGGTAAGACCATCACTTTGGAGGTGGAGCCTTCAGACACCATCGAGAATGTCAAGGCTAAAATCCAGGACAAGGAAGGCATTCCACCCGACCAACAGAGGCTGATCTTCGCTGGAAAGCAGTTGGAAGATGGACGAACACTGTCTGACTACAACATTCAAAAAGAATCCACACTCCATCTTGTGTTGAGGCTACGAGGAGGAATGCAGATCTTTGTCAAAACCTTGACGGGTAAGACCATCACTTTGGAGGTGGAGCCTTCAGACACCATCGAGAATGTCAAGGCCAAGATCCAGGACAAGGAAGGCATTCCACCCGACCAACAGAGGCTGATCTTTGCAGGAAAGCAGTTGGAAGATGGACGAACACTGTCTGACTACAACATTCAGAAAGAATCTACTCTTCACCTTGTGTTGAGGCTAAGAGGAGGAATGCAGATCTTTGTCAAGACTCTTACTGGTAAGACCATCACCCTGGAAGTGGAGCCTTCAGACACCATTGAAAATGTGAAAGCCAAGATCCAGGACAAGGAAGGCATTCCACCCGACCAACAGAGGCTGATCTTCGCTGGAAAGCAGTTGGAGGACGGCAGGACACTGTCTGACTACAACATTCAAAAAGAATCTACTCTTCACCTTGTGTTGAGGCTAAGAGGAGGAATGCAGATCTTTGTCAAGACTCTTACTGGTAAGACCATCACCCTGGAAGTGGAGCCTTCAGACACAATTGAGAACGTGAAGGCCAAGATCCAGGACAAGGAAGGCATTCCACCCGACCAACAGAGGCTGATCTTCGCTGGAAAGCAACTGGAAGATGGACGAACACTGTCTGACTACAACATTCAAAAGGAATCCACACTTCACCTTGTGTTGAGGCTTCGTGGAGGGTGTTAGTGCCTCGTGTACGGCTTACAGGAAACTTTATTTCGTGCAAATTTTATTCTGTATACCAGTTTTCTTACTTTTTATATTGGGGCTGAAGAGAATAAAATGTGATTAATTTGTATATTTTTTTTGTTTGCCGTCTGGTTTGTATAGTATATATAAAATGTGAAATGGAACAATAAGCTTTATTTGTTGGTTGAATATATTGGTACGAGATGAAAATTAGTTTTGCCAATGAATCTAAGTAATATATCTTTTGAATACCATGTAGGTGGAACCAAGAACTTGATGTACACTAATTAATGGAAGCTGGTGATTAACTTTATTTATGGGTCGGTCAAGACTTGCATTAGTGTAGTCTCCAAACCAAGTCTAGGACAGTGGTACCCAAACTAGATCAGAACAGTTTTTCGGTGGTAATGGAGGTGTGACTGAAAAGAGAATAAATCTGTTTTAATATAGTTACAAGCATCTATATTGACATTTTGTGAAAGGGGTAGCGTACCTAATGTGGCATGTTAAATTGGGTAACGAGATGAACCAGTTTGGGAACCACTGCTTTAGAAGGATACCTTCCACATATTTTGATGATGAAAGCTAAGGATTCATCCATCACTGAATTGGATGCATACATTGGATGGTACTTCTTTGATTAATATAGCGCCATATGACCTCTGATGTCTGGCGCTTGCTCCTTTGTGCATTAAATAACCATTCGCATCTATACGTTGCCTTCTAGTATACTCTGCTAATTGACTTATTTAAATCTATGAATGCAGTATGTACCGTTTAATGTTTTCCTAACCTGAATACTACTAATGTTTGCCTGGTTTGCATACGTAAGTGAGAATCTCCCCTGACACCCGCGAGGCGCCGCCTAACAAGTAAAGGTAAAACGGGCGGAGCTGCGACTACAATCACCCCTCACTCTTTAATCTAGTGATATAGGTATTGATGTCACAGGTGACTTAAAGTTTCCCTCAAGTCAGGCCTTTGTATCTCTTGAGACTGAATTTTTTTTTAAAGCAAACAAAAAGGAAAAAAGATGCATACTTTAATTACACGCCCTAGTTCCTAGATCAGACATACATTTTCTCCAGAAACACTGTTACCGGGTCAATCGTCCGTTCACTTGTCTCCACACAATCTATAATAGTGCAAGTTGACTAAAAGGGAAGAAGCGATGAGGTCTAGGAAGCTGCTCCACTATTTTATTCTATGAAAATAAAAGTTTAGACATTAGGACTTAGAAGTTTGTTGAATTTGGACTTGGGTAGGAAGTCTAGTTTTTGTTTATGAATGTATTTTATTCTTTACTACAATATTTTTTCAATGAATTACGTACTGAGGGGCTTAGGAAGCCCCTTCTCTGCATTCTCTCCTTCGGTCGTGCATGTAGACTGCCATACTGGACTTGACATGGCAAGACTAGACAACTTTATGGATGGGGATGAGAGGTGGTTGTAGGTAATAGGGGAGTTTTGGAGTAACAAAAACTACCTAGTGAAGGCCTTTTGTAGCTTCCTTATATTCTTATGTTCTTATAACGAATAGCTATTTGCAGGACGGTCGTGTATAGGCTATATAGCTACACCTCCCTCCCTGAACCCTAAATGCCCTGTCTTGGCTTCTAAAGGAGATATTAATCAGTTACATAAATAGTTTTTTTAAAACTAGTTTTATTGTTTTTCTGATATGAATGATTGAATGGAATCAAAAGCTTTAAGTTACACAATGTGATATGCATAGAAATATAAGTAAACTGTTTTGCATTTCCAATGACTACTTGTTTTATTTATTCGTTTATTCATTCAAAATATATTCTTTTTGTCGTTGCGGCGTTATTCAAACATTAAATAATCCTTGACCTAAGTCAGCAAACCCAAGTCCAAGTCTAAGCAACAGCTGAGCGTGCACGTCTGAGCCGTTTCACCTGTTCTGCTGTCACCTTTCACCTGTCTCCCTGGTATTACTTATTATTCAAGCCTGTAGTCTGCCTTCCCATGTGCATAGTGTCAATATGTCACCAAGAGGCAGAGGAAGAGGTGGTTTGCAAAGTATTGCTGAAAAGGTGAGGCCAATACGTATTTCTGAAGTATGTCCCGCAGGCTGTAGGAATAGCGGATGACAACGCGGTACGACTGCCGTATCTCTAAGCACTGCCTTAATATAGCCATATACAATAATATTGACAGCATTTTGTGAAAGGTGTATCACGCCATTGTGGCATGTTAAATTGGGTATCCACTGAAATATTGGGTCATTAATTGACAAGCTAAGCTCATTTGAATCAACAAGTGTTTGTGGCTAACATCTTTATTTACACACACACACACACACACACACACACACACACACACACACACACACACACACACACACACACACATAGATACATATATACATACACACATACATGTACACATATACACCTAACCTAACTTAATTAGTCAACTCTCCTGGAGGTTTGTATGTGTAACTTGTAATTATATATTTTTCCTCCTTTAAAGGCTTGTGCTGCCTACCCCTTGGCACTCCACTCCACAACCGTCAAGCATTCCGTGCCCCAGCACCACACAGTCCACAGTCCAGGAGTGTTGTGTCAATACCCATTATTGACCACCTAAACTACAAACAATAATGGACAGCTGTGGAAGCGGTGGACTACCAAGTTGACCCTCGGTTTTCTTACCATGATTTCTTACCATGATGAGGGTCTTGCATCCCTCATCAGCCTCTGCTGCATCATCCAACCAGAAGGTCTTGAGAAGTATAGGAAAAACAACGAAGTGGTTGGCTAATGTTAGATGCAGCACAAAACCACCATGGAAAATATCTAACAAAACTCATAGAGACGAGGACCAAGACAATGTGCAAGGAGACGTTTAAAGGCCTGGACAGATTGTGCTGAAATCACTTCTTCAGGGAGAGAATTCCAGAGATCGATGACTCTTACTGAGAAGCGCGATCTAACTTCGGTTGAATGACGGGGCATAAATATTTTTTTACTATGACCTCTTGTACGACCATGAGTCACTCTCTCAAACATATCACATAAACAAGGACACAATCCGGTCATGATCTTCCAAACTAATGTACCGAGTCTCCGACGTTGGTTTACGAACAGAAAACGAATATAAAAATAATGGACAATTTTAATGATGAATAAACAAAATAAAGTACTCGCTATATCCGTGGTGGTGCTTTTACAAATGCTTATCCACCCTTAGCGACACAAACATAAACATATACCTTAATACAAATATTCCTATTCTATCCTACCTAACTATACGTGAGGGAACTGATGGAAAAACGACCAAAATACACTCACGCCACAAATATTGTTTGAGAGTCACTGGGTCCTTCTGGCCGTCGTCCTTGTTTGAGAGGCAACTACACTAAGATCAAATCAGCACGAAGTAATCTGCCTTTGATGGAAAATAAATTCAATGTGGACAGCCTAACTGAGTAAGGAAAGCCCGCATAACCAACGATTTTCTTTGTCCATCTTCTCTGAACTGATTCCAGCTTACGCAAATCGGTGATCATCCTAAACTCACCACAAGTAACACAAGCAAGTAAGTAAGACTAATACAGTAAAAAGGAGTGAGTTAATGTGAATAAAGTACAGTGCTTCCTCCAATTTTGTGGGTTTCCAATTTAGCGACCGAGACCAATCTCCATTTCCGCAAGCTCAGGTACAGTAAAATGGTAATTAAAATTAATTTTCTTATGGATAATGATTTTTTTTTTTTGTATTTTTCTTTATTGTAGGATGTATAATTACATGTATTTGTGTAGAAACAAGGACAAAAATATGACTAAAATCACCATAAGATTAATTATTGGAATCTCCTTAAACTGGAACCCACAACATTGGAGTGAGCATTGTATGTATAAGATGTAAGATAAGGTCTAAAAGAGAGGCAGGAACCAGAGAAGTTCAAAAAAAGTTGTACTTATTCATGTAATTTTGTAAAAACAATAATATTAATTCCAATTCCAGTAACCACAACTAAATATGTTCCATTACAGCCTTTGGTTTTTGGTTAGTTGGATTCTATTTTTTTAATGGAAATTGCAGTGACCATTATTTTAGAACATAAACTATTGATAAGGACAGTTTGCATTAATTAGTGTTAGTTTATATATATATATATATATATATATATATATATATATATATATATATATATATATATATGTATATATATATATATATATATGTGTATATATATATATATATATATATATATATATATATATATATATATATATATATAAATCTTATACCTGTGGCGCCAGTAGGCTTCAGGGAGACCTTAGATGGTTGGCCTCCGCCCGTTAGTAGCGTGGGTTAGATTTTTTAAGTGACGCCTTGTTTCTTCTTATTGATAGGCTCATGCTGCCAGCGGAAGCTCCTCGCGCATATAACCTTGCAGTCCCTGTGAGGATGGTGTTATGGCAGCATGTGGGTGATCTTAGGCAACTCTGCGGTAGTATTGAAGGAAAGTGGCCAGCCCGTGCTGAGGCTCGAGCGCGGAACCCTGAGCTGGTGTGCCCGTCCTGACTGTTGGAGGAGTGTCAAAACTAAACGTGACCAAAGCTATGAAAGGTTAGTGAATCAAGTACAAGATCAATGTTTTGTTTTTATCAATTTATTTTGTTCAGCGATAAACCGAGTACATGAAGAATTGTATATTTACATAGGATTCGTGACACACAGGACACACAGTTATACGTACAAAAGAGGAAGGAAGGAGAAAGGAAGGAGGAGCTGCTTTATATACATCCACTTAGTATATTATATCAGTACCTCCTAAAAAAAACAGGTATAGATCAGAAAATTATGTGAGCTAGACACTGTATATCTGGTTGTATGTTTATTGTTTTATACATTCAAAGGAAAACATCTGGAGACGCTGAACATAAATCAATGTGTGTGTATTTACCTAGTTGTAGTATACAGGGCTTGAGCTACACTCGTGTGGTCCTGTCTCTATAGTTGTTCAGTTTTTCCTTCAGTTGATGTACATTCTTTGCCATTATCGTGTCTCACAGGGCACACTATTGTAAGCCAAAGAAGGTTGTCACCCACTAAAGTGTGTGTGTCATACTAGAATTACATCTAAATTTGTGTATGTTGTGTCTATGATACTTGGCAGGGGATGTTAGGAAGTGTTGTGGTGGTGAATAGCAGAGATAAGAAGCCCATCTTAGTGGCCTCCAACAGGCTCCCCTCTCTCAGTGCATCTCCATTAACACCCTTCAGAACACATCTAGCACTACCTTTCCCTCTACTACATCCCATCCTCCTTCCTCCACTCATACCTCTTCCTCTTCCACTCCTGTTGTTCCTTCATCTAACAGAGGGGTTCTCAACCTTTTGCAAGCTGAGCCTCCCAAAGCTGGTTCAATGCAGTTGAGGCTCCCCTCCTCTTTGTACCACCCACTCAACCCACCACAACTATACCATCATAGAGATAGATAGATAGATGGCCCTTGGCTAGGCTATTAATGTATTGGCCTACAGTAGTAGGTATATCATCTGCATTTTTTATAGAAGCTTGCATGTAGGCAATATTAATGTGAGTCCTGAGCCTGTTTTGCCTTGCAAAGATCTTCAATTCTTGACACAATGTTCGATAAAGCTGCATCTCCTTTGTACTAATAGCCAGTGAGTCGTGATTTTTTTCCCCTTCTGTCCTGTGCTTGCGGCCCCCCAGGAGAGTGTCCACATCCCCCAAGTTGAGAACCACTGATCTAGCACAATTACCTCTTCATCCCCATCTGTTTCTTCACCTTTCACTTCTATCACCACTCCTGTAGTTCCTTCAGTGCCAATGACGAATAATTTTTCTATACTAGACTGACACCCCAACTTGTACTCCTTCATCTTCAAGCCTTGCTGCCCTTCCACACTGGGGCCGGGTGGCTCTGTGGTGCAGTGTATTCTTACCCCAATCAAGTGTTGTTCCTGTACTTCTCCAAAACCATCTACTGATCCTTAACCATCCTTAACCACTAAAACTTCTTCCCTACAGTCTTCTACCAAGTAAATCTTTACTCCCACTGTCTTCTCTCCTCCTTCCCCTAGTACATAGGTCCCCAACCACTGGGCCGCGGGACATTCCTAACTGGGCCGTATAACATGAGTTTAAAAAATGAAAATGTATGCAAACTTAATAAACTCAATTTACTTTGCAATAATGTCACATTTTTACATGCCATATAAGCCTATAGGCTATATGCAGTTGTTAGATTGCACGCATGTGCATTTGGCAAGTTCTTTTTTCTTTTGACTGTCTGTCCTGCCTTCAACACTATATAGAAATATCCTCCATTCAGTTCGTGAAAAAAAATAGGGAATCAAACTGATCCATAGTACAGAAAAGGTTAGGGAACCCTGCACTAGTGAAACCATCTCTGATAGTGAAGCCTTTATAGCAAAACCTTACTTTATCATATTCAAATTCCAGTAACATTCAAAGTTCCAGCAGAAGTTCATTAGGTTTTAAAAGTACACTATAGTCACAGTACATACACTATTTCAACAATTTAAGGCTATCATCAACATGCTTAATTCACCCTGTCATTTCAGTAAAATAATAAAACTTTTCAGGATGGCTAGAAAGGTGACAAGTTGAGCCACACTCCCTGTGTTTGTCCCTTGATCTGCCACCTCCAGGACACCTTGTACAGTGCAGTGCAGTGTCATTACAAAGGTTGTGTTGCCTTCACTCACTCACTCACTCACTCACACCCAAGTCCTCTACAGTGGAATTTACACAGAGGTAACAATTTAACATGTAAGTTGTTTTAAAAGTGTATGAACTAAAATAGTGGTGAAGGTTGTAATTAGTCATGTGTTTCCAGGTGCGGTGGGTAGAATAACATGGTATTAAAAGGTTCCACCACTCCACCTTTATATTTTCAGTTCATGACTGCTTTATAAATAACCGTTAATTATTATTATTGATGAAAATTGACAAGTGCAAAGCATTCTTTCCAGCCGTCAAGTTAATTAATTAGTTCTGCTGTTTGAATAGTTAGCTATAAGATCCAGGACTGTTCCTATTTTATTATAAGACTTGAAATTACTGGTAAAACAAATATGTAATGCTAGTAGCAGGTCCACGCTGTTATGTCATTTATTACTAACCTTTGCATGTCAATATTGGATAGAATTTCAAACTGAACACCACCACCAAGGGGAAGAAAGTGAACATTTTTATGCCACTTAAATGTTCTTTCTATCAACAGTTAGTTAATGGTAAGGCAAATTATAGGGAGGGAAAGAGCAATTAGTTATAGTCAAAGGATTACATTAAATGAAAGATGTGTATTTGTTGTAGGAAGGAAATTATGTTGTCTAAGTGGAAATGTGGTGATTGTGTAAGAATATCATTAAGGCAGAGAGGTCGAGATACCTTTAAGTCATTCAAATGTTCTTTGTATTAACAGCCAATCAGTCATTTTGTTATAAACTGTTCTAGGCTGCAGGTGCAAGGCTTCAGATCCAGCCGCTGATGTAATGGTTAGCACGCTCAGCTCACAACCGAGATGTTCTGGGTTGGAATCCCAGGTCGGGTGAAGACAGAATGGGTTTGTGTTCTTAAACGCTGTAACCCCTGCTCACCTAACAGTAAAATAGGTACGGGAGTAAGCCGAGGGCTTATGACCTTGCAATCCCGGCAGGAGCGAAGGCTAGAAGTCCTATCCTCCTGTGTGTGTGTGTTTCACTTGTGGCCGAAGCCAGTTTTGGGGATGATGGGTTTGCACCCTGTAGCTACCTGCCGAGGCAAGTGTCCAGTCCACCATCCCAGGAAGCAGGTTACAACCCCTGACCAACACCTGGTACCCATTCACTGCTGGATGGACAGGGGCAGGGCTGTAAGGAGACCACCCATCTTTCTCTGCTCCGGCCGGGGAACAAACCCAGGATTCCTTGGTTGTGAGTTCAGCGTGCTCACCACTGCACTACGGAGTACCCTGTGTGTGTGTGTTATACACCAACACTGGTGCCTTACTCATTTAAAAGAATAAGATATAGTTTTTGGGATACATTAAGCACAGCAATCAAGTTTAGTCAAATGGTGTAGAAAGGTTTCTCAAACTATGTAATATATTAAACAGTTTTTATTTGAACATACCAAGGACAAGTACCACATCAGTGTCATATTATTCATAGCATCAGTAGTGGTTTGAAATTATATAATGTTTATTTGGTGAACAAATACAACCATTACAATATATGTCTATATCTGACATTGTAATGGTTATATTTGTTCACTTACAGTATCTAAATATCTAACACCTGTACCTAGTCCCTGCCTCCCAGCTGATGCCCACGGCAGAAGAGAGAACATTTATTCCTGTACTCACATTCCTTCCATCCTTCCTTGCACTAATCCTGTCAATCCCTTTCCTTCCACATACTTTAGCACTGTGTCCTCCAATTGCAAGGAGGGAGTGTGTAGATAGGGACAGGTGGA
The DNA here is from genome assembly GCA_036785275.1 of Cancer borealis. Lineage (NCBI taxonomy): Eukaryota > Metazoa > Arthropoda > Malacostraca > Decapoda > Cancridae > Cancer > Cancer borealis. Next base: position 35,515 of record JAXIVD010002910.1, read on the forward strand.
GGAGTTGAACTAACAAGGAAGGAGTGTGTGGATAGGGACAGGTGGAGGACTAACAAGGAGGGAGTGTGTGGATAGGGACAGGTGGAGGCTTTTCTGCTGTGGCCATTCCCTTGGAGGATATTCCCGGAGTGAACAAGATATCAGAGACTTAAAGAATATAATAGAATCATTCCATTGTGCAATCCCTTTTACACTTAAATCATCCTATTCTTTCATTATATACTCTAGGTCCTAGAGCATATAATGAAAGAATAGGATGATTGAAGTGTAAAAGGGATTGCACAATGGAATGATTCTATTATATTCTTTAAGTCTCTGATATCTTGTTCACTCACTCCCTAGAGTCTAGTGAGTGAGTGAGTTAATGGGAATAAACTAAGTGCCAGACATCAAAGGTTATATGTTATGTTGGCATCTAGCACAATTTCCTCTTCCTCTGATATCACCCTCTCTTCATCCCCATCTCCTGCTTCTTTATCTAACATGTCCTGTAGTTCCTTCAGTGCCAGCGAGTAATGATGTTTCTTTACTAGACCCTGACACCCTAACCTCTACTCCTTCAAACCTTGCTCCCTTTCCACGCCATATTCTTACACCAATCAAGCGTCTCGTGCTATCCTTCCTAAACCATTCTACTGATCCCACTTCATCCTTAACCACTGAAACTCCTTCCCTACAGTCTTCTACAAGTAAACCTTTACCCCCACTGTCTTCTCTTCTCCTTCCCCTTTGTGAAATTATCTCTGATATTGAAGCCGTTAATAAAGGCTTATAGCTTTTATAACATTAAAATTCCAATAACACCCTCTGTGTTCCAGTAGAAGTTCATGACTTTCCCTTCCACTCCCCTATCCCCACCACCTATTCCAACACCTCTCTTCCTTCCCCCTCTTTCCCTCCCACCCTTTCAGCTACATCAACCAGAATATCTTCTTGACTATGCTTTACCTCCTGGATTCTCTCATGAATCCGTTATATAATTCCTCTCACTAAGATCTCTCCTGTCCACATACTGCTCTTACTTCCATACCTCCTATTTCTGATCCTCCCGCCTCTAATGATTCCAGTATTCCTATCCCTACCATTATCACCACGTTAATTTTCTTTCAAATATAATTCTGCTTCCATAGAAATAACCTCTGCTGCCTTACTTTATATCTATATTCTTTCAAGTCTGATGCACTAACTTGCATCTTATAATCCCTTTATCGAACACTTTTCTACCAGATCATTATAACTAATCATTCTTTACGTCCCTATATTTAACCTTGCTGTTATTTTCTTGCTCTGCTGTCGGCCTTTTAACTTAACATAACATCATATAACCTTTGATGTCTGGCGCTTACTTTACTCCCATTAACTCCCTCCCTCCTATGCTTTCTCAAGATCCCTCGTTAACATTTCTTCAACAACCATTACGTTACAATATGATAAAAGAACTTCAATTAAACAAGCCAAGTCTCCTTACAGAAAACACTAAATAAAACTTACTCCTTGGTGTAATGGTGAGGTGAGGTGAGGTGAGGATCAAGGTTGTGGTTGAAATCCATAAAGAGCCTTGGTACAGGAACAGATATCAACTCCTTCCTTCCTTCCTTCCTTCCTTGTTACAGGACTGAGCTGCCTGGCTGTTCTGTAAAAGTAAAGGTACAGTAGATTAGATTAATGTAGGCAAAATCAGCTCAGTTGGATAAATAAAAAGCATTTGATATATCTGAAATCTTATCTAGGTATAAAAAAATTTATGTATTGATGATTTTTTGGAGTTTACTGTATCTAGAAATTTAGTTTGATATAATACTTTCCAGTGGATGATGAACACTGGTAATTTAATGTTGTTCAACCTCTATAGCATTGGAGGTTTGCATTATATGAACATTCTTTATATAGGAATGGAGTTAAATTTATAGTGAATTATCATATATATAGTGTTTATAGACAGACAAAAAGGTTCAGATGCTGCCTGCAATGAATCACCTTTCTGTG